>VZUI01060799.1:0-167999 GCA_013401135.1 Cettia cetti
CTCTACTCCACAGAGCTGCATCTGTTACTCCAAAAGGATTCATCTGGACTGCTTCTAACACCCTGACCAACAGGGTGTCAGGTCCCATCCCTGACTCTGTCAGGGGTTTTCAGGGTTTTTTTCTGTTTGTTTTGTTTGCTTGTCTTTCTGTACTACTACATTTGGGTGTTTTTTTTAATATTCCTAGTAAAGAACTGCTATTCCTATTCCCAAATATTTGCCTGAAAACCCTTAATTGCAAAATTATATAATTTGGAGGGTAGGGGGGTTACATTCTCCATTCCAGGGAAAACTCCAGTTTTCCTTGGCAGATACCTGTCTCTCTAAACCAAGACAATTGTACTTATGGTTTTCAGAGTAAAAAAATACAACTCTCTGTTTCCAAGGTCCTGAAGGAATGTTTAGGCTTGATGGCATAGTGACACACTCATTATATAAATACTATGTGTATTTATTCTAATATAATGCAGGTCTATGTTATTTTCCACTACTGTGTCATTTTACAAATTCATGTCCAGTGTTCTGTCCTCCCAACAGTCTTGTTCAGCACTGCTGCTTTCCAAGTTTCCCAGAAAGCGTCTGTGTTTCAGATTATGTATTTCCAAATAGATTCATTGACATTTTCAGAATGGGAATCTTGTTTTTCTATACATAGTTCAATTTCTTTTCTCTTACCAGTGTTTGCATATCCCCTCCGTTTTAATCTTCGCCATGGATTGCAAGTCTGTATTACTTACTCCCTATTTCAGATCATGTATGACTATATTAAATAAAGATGGATGCGTAACTGATAGTTGAAGTTTTCCATCTGATGCTTCCAACAAATTGAGATATTGCAGCTTGTCTCTTAGAAATTTAGAAATTCCCAGGATGTGACAATATTTTTTCCCAAATATATATATATGCAAAGCCTTATTCGATAGTAATTTCTGCTATACTGTATAAAGTGATTTACTAAGGAATATTTATTGTACTTATGACTTTTCTCTTAGCCCCTAAATTTTGACAGATGTTTAAAAAGAAGCAAAACAACAAGCCAACCCACCATACCCCTCCTTCCCACATCCCAGTCTTTAATCAAAAGAAAACAATTAGCTGTTAAGCTTTCTTTTTTTCCAAATGAGCACAGTCATTTATATAAGGTGTGAGTTCTGATCATCTGAATTCCACCTGGTCTGTGTGGTCAGTGTTATCTCTTAAGTAGCTGCTTACGGTGATCTCCCATCTGAAGATCCACATGCCAAGGGATAGACAATCCCTTGAGGACTGCTGAACTGGGTTTTCAATGACCTTTGGGTCTTTTTCAGCTGTTCTATGAGAAAAGTTTTGTTTTGAGGAAACTGTTTGGTTGCAACAGCTTGCTTTCCTTGTGAAAATTTCTACCAAGTTTTCTCCTCTCTTCCAAGAATTTTTAGGACCTGATAGTTTTTTTAGGTGGATTATTAGGTAGAAAACAAAGTAGTATTCATCTTCTGATATGCTAAGCGCTCCATGATTGTGACTGGATATTTACATTTTGTAATTTTTTCTTAGTTTTAAAAAGTCTAGCTGGGGAGTCATGAAAGGCATCACCTGGGCATTGAGATGCTAGGAAAATACTAATCTGTTTTTGATCCCAGTACTGCAGAGGCAATATCTACTAACAGCAAGAAATGGACACAACACTTACAGTGAATTTATTGTGTTATTCTTTAGACAGAGGAGAACTTCCAAACAAATGTCTTCTAAACTTCTTCTTGTCTCACACTGTCACTTTCTAGGAGAAGTTTTTCTTTTTTTTTTTTTCCCAGCAGTTTATATCCTCTTTGAGTGTGCAGTGTGGGTTGGCCAAGGAAGGTGCATTTATGTTGCATTATCTGTTGAGACTGTATTCTCTCTGTGGGCTCAGTGGTCTCATACTTTGGAGCACATGCTTCAAAAAGACTGCCTAATATTGGCCTGTTCTTATGTGCAGCTATGAACGGTGTCTGAAACAACATGTATTCTGCTTTCAATTGTATGAATTTCATTTACCTAGGACTTTTCTAAGCAACTGCTGAAAGGATATAAATAGCAAACATCAGACGGAAGCAAAGTCAGTGAGGGATTCCTTATTGTCAGTCACTCCAGGCAAATCCAGAGATAATTCCTGAGTTCTGAACTGAGCCCTTGGCCAATGATTCATTTTTGTTCTATTACGCTGAAGAGTCAAATTTACAACCCAAATGAGTACACCTACAGATATTATTATCTTTAAAAATCTGTAGCAGGCTTGCTGACTACAGCTTAAGTCTCTTCAGAGTGAATAGTTCTGCATAATCTTTTTAAATTACCAAAATTATTAATTACTTTGAAAGATTTCTTCTAGCAAAAAGTAGATAGCTTCTGTGCTGTATGACTGTACTTGCAATAATCAGCTCCCACAGGTCAATTAAATGCTTCAGGCTTTAGTCAGCAAGCAGACAGCCATCACTGCTGCTTGTACTTAGATGGAATGGAAGTTATTGCTTAATTATTCCATTTAAGACGGGATGGAAAAGGGGTCATTACGGGTTTAAAGCTTTACTTTCGATTTATATGGCTTAGAATTACACTTACAAAGACAAGAGCTTTTCTCTTTGCATAAATTAATTTAAAATCATAGACTTTTGAGTGCTCTTCAGAAAGTAAATGGGATTCTGATTAATTTTAGTTCTGCAATTGCAGGACTTAGTAATGAACTAAATGTAGACTGAAATCATGAGGAAGTTGAAGAGATCTTCTAAAATAAGTGTGAAAATGTCAGATGGATCTGCTGTGCATGTGTTTTCTTTTCTATGATGCAATCAAATTTTAGGTTTCCAGCCTCCCTCAGCCTTCTGTGGCATGTAGTCAAGGGTTGAAACCCATTACTCTAAGACCTTGAAGTTGTCAATGGAATTCTAGGAAAGCAGGGAAATATGTGGTATTACATTTTGTAAAGAAGCAGTCTGTTTACTTTCAAGAGCTACATTTTTGTGTCTGATTTATTGCATTGCATCCCTATGTACAGCTTACATGCAGCTCTGGTACACTTGTACTGAGGAACCCACACATTCTTTGAATAATTAAATAATTGTATACAATGTTTTGTCCTTAACAGATTTTTAAACAAATTCCTTTTGATTAAACTGATGAGTATTTCTTACATAATCCAAATATCATGTGTACGCAATGCAAAGTATTGATAGACACAACCATCTTCCTACTCTAATTTTAGATTTTCCTAACTAGAATTTTGTCCTCACTATCCATTTTCTCTTGTGTGCCATACATCTTTATAGCAATTATGGTCTTAAAAGAAAATAATTCTCAGAAAGACTGCATCAGTCTGTCATAAAATTAAATTTTATTTAAATTATGGAGGTTTGCAGTGTATTCATTGAAATTCTCTTTGGGATACATTGAAGTTCTGAATAGAGTTCGCCTGTTTTTCTTTTCAAATTGTTTGTTTAAACTGATCATTTTTTTTAACTGCCTCAAGCAAATGCACAAGAAATAGAAATCAGTTTCAAACCATGAGTGCAGTAAAAACAAGTAGGTTCCACTTTGATCTTGGTTCAGTCTGGTTCTGTGAAACATTGATTGTTGTTACTTGAGATAATCATATCCCATCTTAACCTAAATGACAAAAATGTTACTCCAATTTAAGTGGCTAATGTAAAATCAGTTTTACCATGTAGTCTGGTATTTCAGTAACACACATGAACAATAATACAGTATTTTCAGAATTTCATGTGAGAATTAGTGACTTTCAGCACGTGAATGCTCAGCTGGAGCAGTCAGAAATTCTAAACTTTCACTGTAACCAGGAGCTGTTGAAGGCCACACAGTGTCGCCCGGCCAGCTACACACTTCAGGTCTCCAGATTGCACTCAAGGCTGGCTTTGTTTGTGTTAATTTACACTGTTGCACTGTCTCAATGAGCAGAGCAGCATTTCAGAGTGCTTTTTCCAAGGAGGAGAAAGTGCATTTTGTGTAAAGAGCAACCTGTGGAAGGTGGAGTAAATCGACTAAATGGGCATTTACAAAGATCAGAGGCATTTTTTCTTTAAAAATATAATGCCATGGGATTAAAACCAGAAAGTACCTTATATTCAACAAAGCTAAAAGGGTTATCTGTTAAGGACAAAACAAAACAATAAAAATAGACAGCTCCATGATATGACTCAACTTGGTTTGCTTAAATCAGACCACCCAACCACGGCATTCTCCTGGAACGGTATCTTGTATACAAAGCATACATATTTACTGTTAACCTCTCAGTGACTTTAGATAACATTTTTGGACACATGTAGGGTGTATTGTAACCCAGTTGCCAATATGAACACCTTAAGATATTTTCTCAAATAATATTGTTGTGGCCACCCAGTGAGCAGCCAGCTCTTATCTGTAAAGCCAGTTTGAAGAGCAATGGCAGCTCTGTGGTAGATATTAGCTGACACCTTTAAACTAAATCTTTTGCTTCACTGATCATCAGTCTCTGTGTTAAACAAGCCAAAAAACAAGCAGATAAAGGAGAGATTTGAGATTACTGTAAAAACTGCAACGATAAAAGGATTTGCCAGTTCAGAGTCATTTGCCATTTGCCAAGGATTCAATGTAACCACAAACTGATGTTTGCTTTACCATCATTTCTCTTTATTTTCAGCCAATGTCCTGTATACCATTCCATGCATAGCAGAATAATAATTTTCTTTCTAATGCCCAAGGCAGCTGGTGTGTCTTGAGTAAGAAGATTACATTTGCAATGGCAAGACGACTATCTAAACACATTAAATTAATCTCCCAGTCCTCCTATAATTGAAGAACCTGGTTGTTGAAATTTTGCTGTCTGCTGGAGAATTTCAAAACCATGGCAGGGCTGGAGTCAGACTTTGATGGCCTCACAGTTATATGGTTATCCTTCATGCAAGTCACAGTGTAACAGAGGGCTCAGGTGGCAGGGACAGAAAAAAATCCTTATTACTGTATCTGCCAATCATATTCGCACCGGCTTCCTCATAAGAGGACACTGCAGCTTTTCTTACTGAAACAGAAACTATATTTTAAAACCTTTCCTTAGCTGTTTTCTTCCCACTTTACAAGCTGAATATATTATTACCGCTACAGGCAAAAGGGTAGATTTCCTAGTACAGGCAAAAGCATTGTATAGATATAAGCCCTCCTGACAGTCATTCATAAATAATTAGATCTCTGCACTTCTGAACTACTTTGCTTTTTTTCAATCCTTTACCCCATTTTTAAGCAATGAAGAATAGCATAAAAGTGGAGACAACTGTAACCAGTGTATTTAAAGTCTATCTGTAGGAATAGAAAGGCTACCAATGCCCTGAACTGAATTTCCTTTTCCAGTCTAAAACCTCAGCAAGGCATTTATTTAGATGTTCTTTCTGAATGGTAAATTTCTTACTCTGTGGATACCAGAGAACAAACAAAGAAAATTTATGAAACAAGAAGCCCAAGGACAACCATGCCAGTTTTTTTTTTCTAAGATGCCTGAGAATTAGACTGTATTTTGTCAATTTTTTTTTCTATGCAGTTCTGTTCAAAGAATTAATAAATGTTGAAGTGCTAAAATGCTGCATAACTGTTAAACCATTTAAAGTGAAAATAAATAGCGGTTTCCCACATTTGCCTGACTTCCTTATATTTGGATTTTGTATTCATGGCTACCATGAGATTTCTTTAATAGTTTCCTGAAAGATCTGTGTTCTAGGAAAGATATGTGTTCCCTTCACATTGTATGCCATATTTTTGATCTTGCTGCTAAAATTATAGAATGAATTTATATAAAACAAAAACCAAGTTAAAATAAAGCGAGAACAGGTATATTCTAATGCTAAAATAAAAACACATCCACATAAGACTAATACTTTGAATAGTGTCAAAATTAACAAAATAACAAACACCCAAACACAAGAAGGGAGGCTATAAAATGGAAAAGAACTCTCCTTGAATAACAGCTTGCCCCTATTTTACAGATGGGAAAACTGGGGCGCGTAGAGAGCTTAATTGATTTCCCTAGTGTCACCCTATAAATCATTGATGTGACAAGGCCTAAAGCTGATTCTTTCTGAGAGCTGTGCAGCAAACTCTTTGCCTGACTCTCTTCAATAAACAGATTCTGAAAGCATGTTCTCTTCCATGTAATAATTTATACTTGATGCATGAGAAGCCTGAAGTATGAGCAGATAATGCTATTTGATCTGTGTTTTGCAAAAAGCCCTTCCAGGTACTCTGTTTTACTTGATCTGCTTCCTTCATGAACAGATTTTCTGTTGCCGACTTCTTTCCTCATTCAATCTCCTTTCTCTTTGTGTAAATGAAATGGCATATCCTCTCTCTTTCTGCATTTATTTCATGCTCTCTTGAGTTTGGATCATATAACTCATCTCAACCTCTCTGAGAGGCTAACCTCTTCTTCACTGAAGCTGGGTCATGAATAATTTCCTAGAAAGTGAGGCATTACCTCTTCTTCAACCCTGGAGCAGAGGGAGTATCAACTGTGCACAATTATTACCAATAAAGGTAAACCTGTGACTTAGGCCCTTTCTTAGCAATGGACTCTTTATATGAGAGAAAAATTACTGCCTGACTTACCAAGACCCCTCATCTTCCTTGCCTCTGCATGAAGTCCTCATTTTCTTTTAATCAGTCCCATTTGTTATATCATTCATAAATACCGGATGTCGGCGGCATCAGGCTTCTCTTGCATGAGGATTGCTGGGTACTAGCAGTCATGAGCCTTTCTATTTCCTGCCTCACCATCTGGCCTTCATAAAAGGAAAAAACCTGGGACAAACCTAAAATGAATTCTCGTTTTGGGAGCTTTTTATTTTGCCTTTAGAAGGACCATCAGGTCACTTGTGGCACACAGTCTGGCTTCTCACTTCATTGCAGCTTAAATAAATTTATTTGGAAAAAATGTTTGGAAAATTTATTACATGGTCAGAGTTTTTATGACAGAATTGAAAGATAGATTTTCAAAGTTCTTCAAATACAAATGTGACTAGTTATCTCATACTACCTGAAGAAATTCTGTCCTTGATTATACAGAACAAATGAAAGGGCAAATCTTTCCTTACCAGAAGCATTCTTCAGAATTTAGCAGTATTCCTTAAAAATATAGCAAAAGCTCTACTCTCTCTACTGGCATTCAAGCATGATGGAATAGCAAAATCCATTATATAAAATGGCAGGGATTTTTTGGCAGACATGTCTGTTAGTTGTTTTAATTTATGATCTTGAAAACTAAAAAGCAATGTAAGGACATGCCCAACTTCATGTTAATGATGAAATTGCTGATATTCTCAGTTAATGTTGATTTGAAGGTTGAGTGGAGTTTTTCTTTGTTTGGACAAAAATTTCCCCTTCATTCTGCAAAACCAGTGTAATGCCTCTGGGCTGCTGAGTTCTGTTGCCACCATTTGCAGTGTTCCATCACCAATCTCCATCTTTACTGTAATCCCTGTCAAGTTTCTAGAGCCTGAGAAACCTGTGTGATCCTGAGGTGTTTGTATAGTTTTTGACACATTAGCTAGCAAAAGTAGTAGGATGAAAGTGCAAATGTGTGGAGAGTCACTCGGATGCAGGAGATATTGACAAAAATGTTACATTAGCTAGAACTGATCAAAGTAACTTGTTAATGTGAAGATACGACTTTTTTTAGTGTGGTGAGTTGTGGTGCCATTTTTACCACATTCTTTAGGAGAAAGGAACAGTCCTAATTTTTTATTTTTATTTTTTTTAACCAGGAGCTGCCTTATTTTTGGATAGTGGGCTTCATTCTCATTTCTTTCTCATTATAGTATGCTAATAATAATATTCCAGACACCATGCCGGCACTCTTGACAATAATTTTTTGCTTGTGCAATATGAAACTTCCATCAGCACAGACTTCTTCACCAGTATAGTTGAGGAACCCCACTACAGCTACTGTGCCAGGCAACTTTGTCTTCATAATTTCACAAAACAGTGTAAAATGTAAATATCATTCTTTTCTCTTGTCTTACATGCCTGTTTTAAGTGGTCACCTCGTGGAAAGTAGCTTATACTCTTCTTGCTGCTTCTGGCATAGAAGAAAGACACAAATGATGCAAGGCTGATTCTGATGCAGAAATATTTCTTCAGGATTCATAGTTGGCTAAAAAAGTGTAAGAGGGACTAAAAAGACATAGGCCTGGCTCATTTTGTGCCCCATCTCAGTTGTTTAAAAGGCAATTTCAAGTTAATTACTAGCCTTTTGCCTTTGGAATCTGGCAGCTTATGGTTTTGTTGCTTTTACTGGTGTACGGTAGAGGAAGAGGTGTAAGATGTGAAAGGGGAGTAGACATTAAAAGTGGAAAAGAGTAAGCTTAATTTTTGTCATGGAGGCACCTGTTTTCCTCCTCCATGTTTGGAGCATCTTGGCATGGAGGAAATGGAAACAATGGTTTGTGTTTCTTCTTGCAAACATGAGACAGGTTCATAGAGTCCCTTCAGGTGCAGAACAAATTTCAGGGAAATTAAAAAGAACAATTGTCTTTGGCCAGGCATGGTAGAAAAGTCTAATAAAACGATGAGTTGCGCAAATCAGTAAGATATAGGCAGGAGGAAAGAAGCCAGGAGAAATATTGCTGCTCTTGAGTTCTTAGTTGACACTTCTTCTGATGAGTGGGAACATTGTTTAGTCATACTCAGTTTTTCCATTCCAGTCAAGTATGGGGAAAATAAAACTCTGAAAGGTAGAAACACAGAAGAAGAAAAAGGATAGGACTGACAATAAAATGCTACATACTGCTCATCTTCTCATATGATCCAAGATTGCAAAGGCGACAGCAAAAACAAATGTGTGAACTTTTCTCTATGTTATTTTGATACCTTCAGAAGTCAGGCTTTGAGAACATTAGAATATAGCATTTACAGGAATTGTGGGAACACAGCAGTGATTTCTGCCTAGTGCACCACATTCATTAATACATTTCTTTTAATGAATGGTGATTTGTTTCCTGTGCCTCTGATTTTCTGTTGCATTTTGACTGTAATTAATGGGAGATTACTTTCAAAAGAGAAGGAGCATAAATAGAAATTTGAAATATTTTTTCCTTGGAGGATTGTTGTATTTACATAGCGCTTTTCTATTTGTGTTTGCAGGCTTTTTTCACAGAGGCATAAGAACATCCTTTATTCTTGAGGCCCTGTTTCATAGCTGTCAACCTCCTTTGTGGATGGTCTTCGAAAATCGTAAAGATAGGCAGGGCCACTCCTTGCTTGAGTGTTCAAGACTGCTGAACAATCCGTAAATCTCCCTCTGAATACCCATTTTCACGTACACTTAAATCATCCCTTTTGCCATACCCACAGAGAGGGTTAAAAAGATCTGTCACACAAATGCTGATCAATCTTTTTCCTGGTTCTCTCCTGTTGTCCAAGACTTTCTACTGTAAGAAATTTCAGGCCTGTCTAGGTATTGTATTGTTTAGTGTGTATGTCCAAACCATTCTGTTGGCCTAATTGATGAAATAGCCAGTACACTTGGTATGGAATTGGAAACCTGCTAGGTGAGAGCACAACTATCTGATTAGTGATGTGATATGCAGAGAACTGCAGACAAAATATTTGATATCAGCTGGAAATATTTTTTTTTTTTTTACATTTATAATGTGGTCATAGCACCTGGGTTAGAAATTCTAGCTTCTTGTTGACCTAGCTCAATAATTGATTTCCCTTGCAATTAAATTGTACAGCTGGTTCCTCTTTCTGCTGTATTAAAATCCAAATACGGCCAAGGGTGTTGCTGCTTAATTTGAAGGATTGTATAAACTCGTAGTGTCTTCCAGTTTTTAAGTACTTCTTACTGTCTGAGCTAAGGGCTTTTTAAAAGAGAAGATGGCACAGAGTGGAGTAGCTGTTGAAGAGAATTTACTGAGGAGTCAAGCCTTTAATCTGACATATTTCTTCTGATGTCATGCAAAAGGTAATGTGCTGAGTGTACACAGCAGCACCCAGATAAGATTCCTGTGCTAACTTTATGCTTAGCCTTAAGAACTGAGTAAGTTATGGAGAAGAAAGGTATTTAGTCCATAGTAGTAATTTCTTTCTTTTTGTTTTAGAACAGAAGTGATTTATCTTACAATTTTCTTGAACTGAATTCTTTTAATTTCCTTAAATGGATAATAAAAAATTGGTCAGAATTATCATTCTAGTATGCTAATGAAGAGGTGCTTACCATTTTTAGATGCAAATAATTGGCATACAGTTTAAAAATGGTAAAATGCACCCCAACTAGTTTGACAGTAGTTGCTATTCAATTCTAAACAACATAGAGTCACACTACATTTATCATTATTTAATGACTCATTCACTTTGGTCCCTCTGTGAGCCCTTGATGTTATTTGTCATTCAGCATTATGCCGCTAGAAGTGTCAGCAGTTCTAGGGTCTCACCTTGCCTTAGACTGAAGAAACCCCCTGAAGTGTGTAGTTTGATCATATAGTGTCTACCTTCAAAATAAAAGAAAATAATATCATTATCCTATCCTCATTAGCATTATGAGGTTCTGATGATGTTCAGAGGCTTTTTTTACTAGCCTGTGATTCATCTAGGCAGGAGGAGTTTTTACATTCTTTTGAAAAGAAAGCTGATACATGTTTATACCCTTTTTAACTCTCAGTGCCACCATTTTGTATTCTAATTAACTCACAATGGTATGTTACACATTTTGTGTGTTGTTAAATGTATTAATAGAGCTTTTGGGGGAGAGTTTGGTTTGGCTTTGCGTACAGGGTCATTTTGAACCTTTGTTTTTTCAGTTTTATCCCATCTGCTCTCCCTTTGTTCTCAGATGAGATGAACAGAGAACACTGGCCTCTGTTGATAGGATGAGCAGAAAAATTGTAGTGACATTTTGGAGAGAAGTCAGACCTTTTTTTGCAATCTTTTTGGTGTATTTGATTAAAAAATATCAGACTACAGATGCATTCTAGGAGCACCCAGTCTTACGGGGGGAATCCCAGCATCATGTCAGGGGAGACAGGACTGTCTGTTGACCTGTATTGGTGCTGTGTTCGCTTTGTCATTTGTGTTCTCAAATCCAGTATTTTCATCCATTCCTAAATTTTTCCTGCTTTGTTTTGTCTGTGAGGAAGCAACCTGTGGTTCGGCCTGCAATGTTACTGGAGTGGTGCTTACATTGGGGCCTTTTATTAGTGCTGGCACTTCTCTCCCACAGCTGCTGGTGCTGAGCACAGCCTTGCATCACTCTGTGCTGCATCAGCACCCTCCCGACAGAGCCACTGCTGAGCACTTCTGTTTCCGTAGCGTAGACAAGACTTTGGTCTGAGTAAACAGTTTGGTGTTGTGAGCTCCTAAAGCAATTCCTGGAGAAGTAATTTGATAGGGTGTTTACCAAGCTGATTTATACATTCTCATATAACTGATACTTGCCTGGGCTTATGCAGCTGTTAAGAGAGATCACCGAAACAGGAATTGCATATTGTTGCCTTAGCAACTACCACTTCATATTGTGCTTAAATCTCTTGGAAATACACAGTGTATCTTAAGGAACTGCTTCCAGCAAAAACACCCAATCTAAATAATTCTGAATAATCTCACAGAAGTAGCATAAGGATGGCCTTTCCTAACAAAGACCATCATTCTTTTAAGCTTGGTTGCTTCATTTCACTACAGGCTTAGCTTGTTATTAGGAAAAAAAGCACAATAAAATTTAAAGGACCCAAATATTTGTTTACTCATGCCACCATAATCCATCTCATTGCCAAATTGGCTGGAAGTTGAAAATGAAAAGATTCTCCTAAAGGCCATCTTCCATTCTATAAAATCAGCAATGATAGTATGCTTTCCTATGCTTTTATTTTTAATGTCAGGTTTACTCAAGGGTAGACTCTTTGTCTAGTTTTCTTGTTTTATTTGTGAAATGTTATGGGTATGAAAGGAAGACCTTAAACATATTTTACCTTTTCAGATGTTTTTTTTTCCTGTTTTGAGATGTTCTTTTTATTTACACTTTTTTTGTAGATATTTGCAACACTTTTACGGGGTTCGTTAGATCATTTGAAAAAGAGAAGGAGGAAGAGGCTTTTGACAGTATTACATAAAGGCAGTTGCTTAAGTGCTCATGCTGCCTGATAGTCTCAAATACCAGTTTTGCACAGAGTATTTTATATTGCTGTAGAAACTTCCCCAGCTCTGTGGTCACTCCTCTGTGTAACAGTCAAAATTGGATTTTGCACATGTGGAAACAGTGTTTCAGAGAGCTCAACAAAACAGCATCTTAGCCACGATGTGCTGGATCCAGAAAAAAGCCAGTTTCTGACACCTTGTCCTTTTTCTGCTAAAGTTGAGCTTTACAACAGAAAGATCCAACCGGAGAGACTGCTTTCAGGGGCAATATGTATCTCCCATTTCAGAAAACTTATTTTCCTTTTGTAATATTGTACACAGTCAATGAAATTTAGAAATGCAGTATGACAGAGTTGTCAACATACTACTTCTATTACCCCTTTTCTAGGCAATGAAAAGGAGAGACAAGCAAAATGCAAGCTTACAGAATTTAAAAGGAATCAGATATTTTGAGGACCAGTTGTCATTTTTAGGTCACCACTCACATCTCTGAATATAATTTTCATCTAAGCTGCATGGCAGGGTTTGTATGTGCTGGGAGAAGCTACATTTTCCCAGCAGGAGACCAAATCAAAATGAAGCAGTCAGATGCAGGTGCACAGTAATAGAAAGGATCTATTTACCCTGAAGCGTGAGCAGTGGGCCAAGAAAGCAGAAGCAGTCTACTTCTATCTCTCACCCCCTTCTCTCCCTACCTTTTCCCTCCCCCATAACTATGCCAACAAATTCATAAGGGGACCAAAGAGAAGGTGTTCACTTGCTGTTAATGAGCTCCGGTGCCTGCTGCCGAAGGTCTAAAGCACTTTTTTGTTATGCTGATTGTGTACTATTAGAGCTGGCTGTCTTTTAATTTATACCTAATCCTTCCTTCCAGCTTGCACAGCCTCAAGCCAGCCTGGAAAATGGTTGAAAGAGGGTTTTTTTTGTGGACATCTGTTGCCTGTGTCCATTCTGAATTTTGAATGATGCTGTGGAAAGAACAGTGTGGCTGAAGCAAGTGTGCCTAAAGCAAAATTTTAAAAAGCCATTTGCCTAGGTATTATTTCATAAGTTGTATTTTTAATGGAATCTTTCTTAAAAAAAAAAAATAAATCTGCAGCTTTGTTTAAAGAAGGGCAGCTCAGTAATGATGATTTAACAAAGTCAGCTGTATCGGTTGATGGTGAAATGAGACACCTTGCTGAGCACAGTCCTCTTTTCGCTTGGGTTTCCGGAGTTCATTAGTTAAGAGCTGAGTACTTTCTTGTGTGTGAAGACAACCACCCAATCTGTTCCCAAGGCTGAAAGAAACCTGAGCAATATAAGTACAGGAAAAACACTGAGAATTTTGGTTTTGTTGCTGATTAGTCGCATTGTAGGACTGTGACAGCATGGTCTAGGTTTGGGAGGAAGAAGTAGGAATACACAAAATCCATGTGGTGAGTTCAGCTGCTTACTCTGAAGCACCGGAATGCTCAGGTTCTATTTCCTTCCTCAGGTAAAATGGGCCAGACACATGTTGTAAAGATTAATCTGACTGATTATTGTATGATGTAAAAGATGTGGAACTCTAAATATTTATGTCACTCTGTTGCTGTAGTTCTGTGCAGGGTTATGCACTGAACATAATATAATAAAAAAGAGGCAACTATCCATCTGGAATTGGATAGCCATTGGAACATGAGCCTTAGTGAAGTGGCAGCTGTCTATGCTGTGTGCTAGAAAAGTATATTTATCCCGGCATAAAAATTGTCATGCTCAGGAACTGAACTATTTTAATGTTGCTGCTTTCCAATATCTACATTTAAATCCCTAACAGCTTTTTCAAAAAGCTCCAAGTCCATGCTTTCTCTCCAAGATTGCTTTCAGAAAGAGAGGGATACATCCTAAATTTTGGAGGAGCAGTGCTGCATAGCAAAATAAAGCAGTACAAAGGAAATTTTGAAAAGAGATGTTTTCTGGTAACATCAAAACAGGACCATGTCTTAAGTTTCTAGAAACTTTGTCTCTTTTACAGGGAGGTAGTGGCACACTTTGACTTCTTTGTCAGGTGGAGAAAACACCTACAATATGTAAACAGAAGACCTGGACAATGCTTAATTATAATTTTCAAGAATTTGGCTTCTATTTACAGATGGTTTCATGTGAAAAGTAGGTCCAGCAGTTCATTTCTGCTTTATAGTGAAGAATACATAGTCTGCATAATTACTGACATTTATTCAAAGTAATTAGGCCGCAGCTGAAAAACCAGGAGAGAAGTAAACCAAAACTGATATAGAATAAACACTATCTACATTGCTTTTGCATAAACTTTGTTATACTTAATAAAGGTCAAATATGCATGTTTACCAGAAATATTCTATACATCAGAATAATCTGCTAAAACATGCACACATAAATTGTAATGGTGTGTATTTTTCATTGCTTGCTTTATGATGTATTTAAATAGCAAATACAGGAAAGCAGATTTTTATGTGGCTTCCAAACCTTGTACTAAGTATGTTCCATGATGATTTGGGTCAGAATCCAAGCCAGCCTCCTTCAAGAGAAATGGAGACATGCTTACCAATTCCATGATGACTGACTTGAACTTAGCCTGAAGAAAGCTTTGGCCACTGTCTCTAAATCAGTGGAGATGCTGCATGGGCAGTGTGTTTTCTTCTGTGGGAGAAGTATAGAAATAAAGTTGTTATTAATTTTTATCTTTTTAGCCAATCAGAAGCTCTTAAAAACACTGCTGATAAAATACAGGTAAAAGAGTGATAAGGAAACGTTGAGAAAAGTCATGTGCTGCATACTCTGGCTGTAGTAAGTAACAAATCCAAACTGCAATCACAGTCTTCATTGATGAAAAAAATAAAAATTAGGGGGGTATACGTTACCTGAGTGTAATCACAGCAGGCACCACTGTTGATGTTACATAGCAACTTCTATCAAAGTATGTAAAAAGGGACAGTCCTTGGCACCCAAACTGTTGCAGAGTTTAAAAATCGGTCTTGTGTTTTATGTGATTCAGTCAGTTTTGGTTTAAAAAAGAAACTTAATTTGACTGCAGCCAAGAAGGATTTTGGACATTTCTTGCTGTTCATTTGTTTTATAAAATCAGCCAGCTGGAAAAACTGCTTTTCATGGTTTCCGGTAAAGGAAAAACTGAGTTAAAGAATTATCATGTCAGAATTTCCTGTAGGATAAATGAAAATGAAATAAGAGTTCCTAAATGATTTGATTATTAACTCTGAGATTTACAAACTTCCTGGTAACTGTTGCAGTGCAGGAAGTGATTGGACCAGCAGCGACTGTAGCATTGTTTTTGGTGAAAGCAAATTGCCCTTGTGTAAATTATATGACCAGTCCACTTTGGCATGGAAGAAGTTTCTAGGCAAGGGTTTTATGCTATCATTCATAAATATTTTCATAATGTCATCTGTAAAGTAAAAAATAATGCTTCTGTAGGAAACCTTTCCAAATTGAGATGCCAGGGCTGGGTGGCTTCAGTTCCAGATGCTTTGGCAGAATTGTAGTTCTCTGAGAGTTGGAACTCATGTGTACCTATGGAAGCAGATGAAAGTATAGGAATAAAAATAAGATACTGAACTACTTCTGCTGCTACATGCCTGAAAAAAATCATCAAAGATATTATAATTATGACTGTTATTAGATATCATGTCTGGTTTCTGCATATTTAAATTCTGAGAGAGGTGAAACTAGGCACTTAGAGATCCCAGGGGAATAATTGCAGAAATGATGACATATTCCACTTCTTGAACAAATTTCAATACTAAAGCTGAGTTCTGCGTACTTACATTTCTTCTTAATTATACTTGGATGCAGGATAGATAGTAATTTTCTGTCTTACAAATGCACGTAGCCAATTAGTCTTCTAGATCATGAATACGCAATGGCCTCACTCATTAAATGGAATTTTCCGTCTTTGTTGTTATGGCAAAAGAGTCTGCGAATAGCTGAGTATTGTATCTCTGTGGGAGCTCAGCCTTGGTGAAGGCTACAGATCCATAACTTCAGCAAGTGGACAATTACTGGGTTTACTTTTCGTTCCTTAGAGTGTGCCATGCCAGTCTTGTGTGTGTCTGTCTCTCTGTCTGTATGCATGTACTGGAAATTGGTATAGGCTATTTCACTCCTCTGAACTTCAGGTCCTCAGTTTAAATGCCACCATTCTGATAATATGTGATAAATTTTGTCTTCCTAATTCCCTCCCATTCCCAAGAAATTCTGAGCCCAGAAGCTCTCCCTCAGGCCCACTGAGATATCTAGACCTGACCTCTTTTGGCTCCTGGAAGCAAAGCTGAGAAAAAATGGCAACATGTCTCTGAAGAAACCACAGCTTATATCAAATGATCTAACACAGGTGTTCTTCTCTTCTTCCCTCTAACTTTTTAATTTTATTTTTTTTTTTGCATATTATGCTAAGCATTCTGTCATCTCAGAGTATGAAGATAACACATGTAGCCTAGTCTGCCTCACAAGCAGGGCTCATAGCCAGGGTGAAGGCAGACTGTTATGACCAGAGAGATCCAGGGAACCACAAAACAACTGAGAAATGAGTTACAGCTTCAATATTTCTCTGAGCCTGTTCTGCTAAGTTTCGGTGTCAGTAAATAATAAATAGGATGTGAGGACATGACTTGGTGATTGGCCTTCATGCTTTTCAGTGGTAGCATGTTTGCCCAAGGGTGAATGTTGCTTATCTAACACTCTGTCCTCCTCTTTTTCATAATATTGCAGGACATCTGAGACTTGAGCACTTCAGTGCTACAGCAGATGTTGAGTTGTGATTTTTAAAAGCTGTGGTCTCAAATAATATAGAAGTAACAAAACCTCTCAGTTTAGGGGAAATGTTTTCTGTAATCTTATTACTGGAGTAGTTATCTTGAGTGCCTTATTGACATGTTTTGCTAAACTCCTCTGGGGATTTAAATTTAATGACTGTTTTCATGAAAACAGTAATAAAAAAACCCCACCATGCTGTTGCTTACACTGGATTTTTACTAAAATTTGAGTATGTTTTATCTGTTGTTATTTGTAATTTCAGACTTCCCAGAAAATGGAAATTCTAAATGTGCTATAAACAAGTCTTAAACACCTCTTAAAAGTATGCGAAAATATATGTATCTTCTGCTATTAGGATTCTGTTACTGGGTCTGGAACTTGGGGATTTTGCCCCTTCTGCTGTGTACCCCACAACTCGTGGTTCTGGGCAGTGAAGTCTATCTGCCTTTGGGGAAATGAGCTGGGTGCTCACTATGCTTTCCAGGGCTTACTTTAGGAATGGCCCAGATACATGCATGAGGAGGGGAAGGCAAGAGTTATTCTGTGAAGCTGTTCTTTTTAGCAAGAGGAGAATTATATAGCTATCTCATGTGTGTGTACATATAAATGCTGTAACACCGATGTGACATCGCTGTTCCTATTCCTTAAAGTTCTATTTTATGCCATTAACTGTAAGAGAAAATCCTAATCTTATCTTTTACTGCTTGTACCTTTAAGAATCAAAATGTTATTATCTGCTCTGCATCTTGCAGAGTTCACATGGAACTTATGATGGATGTCTTAAAACTTGTGTGCAACAGCTGCCACTAGGTTGTGTGGGAATCTTTCAGGGAGAGGGGAGGGGAATGTAACTTAGCTCACAGACATGAAAACTTTGGAGTAAAATGTAAAAACTTTTTGAGTCTTAGAATAGCAATAAAAGCAGTGAGTAAATTTAACTTGCTAGACAGTTGTAATTTGCAGAATGCATTTGTCAAATAGTTTGGAAATAATCCAGAGTACATTTAAATGGAAAAATTAGAGATGGGCTCAGACTAAAAATGTGAGCTCAATGTCCTTCCAGGTTTGCAGAAATTAAGCTACAGACTTTGTCATAAACTCAGTAATGGACAAGACCTGAGGTGTTATGTGGGGGATTTTGAACTTTGGGGAAAGTCAGATTTTGTTCCATATCTGTTTGGTCCCTAAATGCAACTGATTTGTCTTTGTATCTTCCATTTAATATTAAAATTGGTGCTTCCACTGAACTGTGCTAGTGCATTTGGAAGTTGGTAAGTTTAATTGAAACGTAGGTCTTTCCGGACCACTGTTTATTTTGCCTTTAAGTTGGGTCTGTGAGTTGTTAAAAACTCTTCTTCTTGAGTCTTTGTAATATGCAGTGTTGGCTCCACTGTTATGGCAATTGGTGTGACCTCATGAGTACAGCAAAATGGGATCACTAAGAGGGGATAAGGAAATGTCCCAGCATTGTAAATAACAAGTATAGCTTTTAAAGAAAAGACACCCTTTTGGTGATCGATGGCAGATTTTTTTCATTAGGTGGATGAAGATGTAATAGACTTTGTTCACATCTGACATTTTTATTTGCTATCATGTTAATAAGTAAAAATCAGTTTATATATTTCTGAACTGGGTTTTCACATTAGGCCATTACAGCCCCTCAATTCTGACTTTCAACCCTGTCAGTTTTAGGCACCTATAAGTAGGGTTTTCTCTACTCCACTTTCTTGCTGATAAAGAGTTTCCTTAGAGAATTTGATTATTTCTGCTAAGGGCATTTGTTTGTAGCTGCAGTCCTCTTCTCAGTATAATTCATTGTGTCTGCTTTCTGAGTCATCTCTCATCTTCTATTTTCCAGGTTGGTGAGAGGCAAAGAGTTCTGGTAACAGAAGAATCTTTTGACACCAATTACTACGTTGCTCACAATCCTTTCTATGAGCAGGTACAGTTAAATAAACCAAATAACATCTATTTGTTTTATCTTTGCTTTCTGGTAATTTCAGCAACACAGTGTGTCAGGATAAAAAAAAAAATCTAGTAAAGAAATAAGAAGCATTTTTCAGGAAACATGTAACCATCAAGACTTTTTAATGAGATATTTTGTTGTATTATTGTGTTGTAAATATATTTTACCTGAAATTATGTTAAGAAATATACAGTGGATGTTTGAGTATACAATGTGGTTTAAGAAGCTGTTAATTATTCCAGTAATTTTAATTTCTGTGTCCCCAAAGCACTGATTTTGAATAGTTGAGTCATGACAATTTGCATACATCTTTCTAAAAAGTGTTTCAGGCAATGCAATTTGAAAAAAAAAAAATAAATCCACAATAGAAGGGTGAGAAACTTTTTTAGATTAACACTTCAGCATGATATGTTGTGTTTCATAGACTCATACAATGGTTTGGGCTGGAAGGGGCCCTGCTGGCCACCCCTCTTCAGATGCAGCACAGGATACAATTGGCTTTTCTATTTCAAACGCACATTTCCAGCTCACATTCAGCCTCTCATCCACCAGCACCCCCAAGTCCTTCTCTGCAGGGATGTCTGGGATGCCCCAACCCAGCTGCAGCACCTTGCACTTGGACTTGTTGAACCTCATTATGTTTTTTGTCTAGGGTCCCCTAATTCTCAGGCTTGTGTAGGTTCCCCTAAATGGCATTCCTTCCTTCTAGTTTTTGTCATTTCCTTCTGTGTACTTCCTGTAGATAAATTCTTGCCACACAAAAACATTATCTTTGAGCTGGAAGGATGTACATGCATCAATTTCACAAAATTGTTACTTTTCATCAAAAGATGATGACTTGCTTAAGACCAATAAAATTGGCTTTACTGACTCATCATGATTTTATTCTTCATTTTCTTGCACTAAGCTGTCTACAGTTTGCTTTTGCTACCATTAGGTATTCTGTTTTCTAAACTTGAAGAGACTATAGATGATGGCTGTTCTTTCTTCTGGTTTTGGATTATGTTACAGAGTGTGTTTATTTATTTTTTCTTAGTAGTATGTAAACATTGCTATTCTTGAAATATCTGTTCCTGTTAGATATCTGGGTCACTAATTATTTTTTCCTCACTTTCTCTTTTTTTTTTCAATAAATCTCTTTTTTTTTTTTTGTTACATATCCAACTTCTAAGTCTTATGTGTTGGTGCTCTGATTTTGTGTCTTATCAGTCAGAGTTGAGGAACAAGGTCTTCCACATAGAGATTAAAAAGAAATTTCTTGGGGCTTTTTTGTTCAATGCTTGTTTTATGGAAGCTTAATTAATTAAATGAAAAGCAATATGTGCAGGAAACAAAGTGTTGATTTTTTTGTGTTGTGTTTGTACAGCACATAATACAGCTTATAATAGGGACTGGTAAAGAATTTGCAAAATACAAATAGTCTCCTAGGGGCTCATTTTACATTCTATTAGGGAAGAAATGCTTTCCATTAAGAAAATGCAGATCTTTCCCCTAAAATCTTATGTGTGGCATGTTTCATAAGGCATGTTTCATATCTTACTGCTCACCCAGATAAGCACAAGAATCCATGCTAGTAACTAAGATAATAGCAGTAAATTGAATGATAGTAAATTGAAGACCACTCTAAAGTCTAAATATCATATTATACATTATTTAAGCTGAAGCTCAGAGTCCTGGTGTAGTGTTCTGCTAACTCAAATAGTTATCAAATAGTTATCAAACGTATTCTGTCTTCACTGAGCTCATCTGTACTAAAACAATTTGCTATTAAACCCACATCGATAGAGCTGCACTGTCAGACTTAATGGAAGAGCTGCAGCTGACACTTGTAAAGGCTTAGGTGATACAGTTTACATTGAACAGAGTAGTCTGAAGTGACCAAAGAGTGCTTTGCCAGATCCACAGCCAAGGTGAGAGTTTCAGCTGATATAACTTAATTTCTTAGAAATATTGTTGAGGGTTTTTTCTTAACAAATAATTATATCAAAAAATGTCTGAGTGTATGCCAAACCTGGATGCTTGGTTGTTCACGCTATCTCCCAGTTATTTTCATTTCTTTCTTTTTCTGAAGTTAGGTGTATCTGTAGTTACTTCCCTTTTGCATGAGGAGACAGAAGATTTACAGAGGTCACGAGCTCAATGATTTACTCAGCCTTGTAGTTTCCCTTTGATTTAAATTTGCCTAAGACGAATTATATGGGAAGAACTGTGATCCAGTCATATCGTAACACTCTCAGAGCATTGGGGTCCTGACTTTGTGTTTGCTTAGTCTCAGTTTCCTATCTCTTAAAGGCAAAGATGTCTGCTTTACTTGGAAGATTCTTGGAAAGCTCAGCAGAATCCTAGGATCTCGAAACACTTAGAGTCATGAACACCTTGAGGCTTCAGGGAAGAAGGGAAATCACTGATGGTGTTTTCCTCCAAGTGGGACAACCAACAGTTTTGATAGGTGAAAATGGAGAGGCAGTGTTTGACCAAAAAATGGTCTCCAAATGTGGGTGGCACAGATTTTTTTTCTCTGAAAGTCCTCTGCACATGTAGTCCTAAAAATTAAGCCATTTTAAGGCATTTCAATGTCAGCATCAAAGAATCAAGATACAAAGTTGTGATCATTGCCTTTGAGAGGCCACACCTGGAGTCCAGTTCTGGGCTCCTCAGGACAAGAGAGACATGGAGCTCCTGGAGCAGGTCCAATGTAGGGCAGAGAAGATGTTTGAGGGACTGGAGCATTTCTGTTATGAGGGCAGACTGAGGGAGCTGGGCCTGATCAGCCTCAAGAAGATGTGACTAAGAGGGGATCTCATCAATGTCCATAAGCATCTGAAGGCAGGGTGTCAGAGGATGTTCCCACGCTCTTACTCAGTGGTGCTGAGCAATAGGACAAGAGGCAATGGGTGGAAACTGATGCACAGGAAATGCCCCCTGAACATGAGGAAGAACTTCTTTACTGTGTGGGTGACCAAGCACTGGGACAGATTGCCCAGAGAGGGTGTGGAGTCTCCCTCACTGGAGAAATTCCAGAACTGTCTGGGTGCAATCCGGTGCCATGTGCTCTACAATGACCCTGCTTGAACAGGGAGATTGGATCAGATGACCCCTCTGAGGTCCCTTCCAACTTGACCCATCCTGGGATGTGGATAAGCTTCAAGTAAATGTTATTTAATAAGTCCCCATTATTTACAATTTTTCATTGAAAACAGTGTAAAAAATGTAATTTCTTCACATAATTACTCCACTTTTCTTTTTCAAGTGCTTACCTATTTTAGAGCCATTTTAAGTCCATTTATTCTTCCACCAAAAAACGTTGCTCCTGTATTTTGGGCTCTTTCTTTTTTTAAATGCATGACCTAGGAACATATGTGCTGTCTTTTTTATGAAGTGGGACTGTCTGATATCATGGTTGTGCAAATTCAGGAAAGAGTGGCATTAGTTGCTGACCCAAGAAATAGTCATCTATTTTTACAGGCATTCATTGTCAATCATGCATCTCAGCTGCAAAGGATCTGCACAATCAAAATAAAGGCTTGTGCAAAGAGAAACAAGGGTATACTTTCTGTCCTGAAGCCTTTTCAGACTCAGATTTTTTTTTTTTGAAGTGTCATGGGACAGAGATGAAAATGGGAAGCTTTAGAGCAGTCTGTTAGAACTGTGTAGTACAAATGCCCTTGGGAACTGTTTGGGTCTGGATTCAAAAGCTGCAATCCAGGCCCAACTTTCTCATCAATCAAAAAACATGACTTAAGGAATCAGTTGGAGTTGAAAACAGCTGAGCTAACACTGCAAAGCTCTTGTAGAATGCAGGCTGCAGATCTTACTGGTCAAGTGTGCCAGGAGCTGTAATGTACGCTGGTGACTAAAATGTTTAAGTTTTAGGATTTTCTCTGATGTTTATCAAAAATCTATTTTGTGAGTCGATACCAGAGACTCCAAGTTCCTTGTGGTATTAAGTAACTATGTCTTTATTTTATTTGAAAGGTTCTTGTGCCAAAGGATCCTCTGTTAATGGGTAAAATGGTAGAAGTGAATATTTATGAAGCTGGGAAACATTTTATGAAGGGGCAGCCAGTATCAGATGTCAGAGTTCACACTGCATCCATCAGCAGACCGTTAGCAAAAGGAGAAGTTTCTGGTTTAACAGAGGTGAGTAAAAGACATTTTCTGCTTTACTACACTGGCAAATCCACAGCTGTTCAAGCAAAATGATTCCATGCTATGTATCTGTTATCATTTTATAGTTCCCATTTATATATGCATGAAGCTTTAATCTTTTCTGACAGATTGAAATCTGAATTCAAAATATGTTTTTGCTGATGCCCGTAGCTTTACTTTGCTGACTATAAAGGCAATAATACACTTGTTTCTTGTTTCTAGATGCAAGATGGGGAAAGTACTAGAATTGAAAAGATTAAACACCAGTAATTATATAATTCAATATATTTCAGTTTAGTGGAAGGATGAATCAGTTTTCTTTTGTTTACAAAGCTGTTTTTAAAAAAATATGTGTTCATTGCCTATCTGTTAAAAGAGATCTAAACACTATTCAGAGATTCAAAATTAATTGATGGATAGAGGTGCAGAATATTTACAATATTTTTTGGAAAAAGGTCAACATCTGATTTAGTCATGTAACGAAAATGAAACTCTTTTAAAAAGAGATCTGATTCTTATTTTACAGCTCAGTAGATATGGCTGTTAGCCAAGTATTCTCATACATTTCATGGAGCTCTAGTTGTAAAAACTGATGGAGTGTGAAATGAAAATGTGTATCACATTTCTAAGCATCATTTGATGTCCTTTCTCCAGCACTTTTGTTAGGATCTCCAAAAAATATGTAGCACATGGGAGAAGGATAATTGGCAGTTTATCAGCCGCCTTACTGCTTTTACAGTAAATTGCTGATAAGTATTAAAGTATATACATGTCCTTGTTTATGTTCTAAGTAGTCACATTTAAAATACATCACCAAGGCATACCTGGGGTGACCAATGTTAAGCTGAGCTCCTTGGTCTCTTGAATAAGCCTGGCTGTAGAAACATAGAGCAGCAATAATGAACTCCCTGTAATGCACCTACTGTATTGTGTTCAGTAGATCATGACACTTAGGCACAAACACATTACTAGGCTCTCCATTAATATTGTCGGTGTGTATGTGTATATTGGCTTGATAAGGGTCTGTAAGAGATAAAAAACAGCCCAAACCTTCAAATCATCTGGTTGGACGCTGTGGCTATTTAAACAGCTGATTTTTTCATTAGAATGGGTTTTTTAAAATAATTTGCTGGAACAGAACCAAGACTGTCATTAAACTGAGTATGTGCTGCCAGAAGCTTGTAGATGGGAACAAGCAAGCAGACTCTTGACTGATTTTTTTTTAATGTTAAAATGAGAGATAAAATTATTAAAATTTTAAAGGATGCTGATAATTTCCATAGGGACTCATTGAGATATATAGATCTTGTCCTGTCCTTTGGATAGGCATGAACAAGTACCTGGAATCCTCCCATAAATGGCTGCAGCAAGCAAATGTTAAGGCAAATTGCTTTTCATGACTTTAGTGGTTACCAGTGCTCCTTAAAGGGAGTATCTTATATATGATTCGTCCTCTGGAAATGTTAGGAATTTTTGTTTAATGGAAAAAAATAGAATCTCAGTATTTCAGTAAATGGAACATCTTTGGTACATAGAAGCTGCAGCTGAAAGCTTTTAATCACACTTGGCCAGCGTATAATACATAGGACATGAACTGAAATTCCTAGTGGGAACCGTATCCTGAAAAGTAAATAAATAGAAACTCAGGAACTTTCTTTAGGTTTCCAGGAAAAAAAAAGAAAAAAAAAAAAAAAGTCAGTTTGCCACAAAAGTTACCTTGGATTTCTGGCTGGCTGCAAGATGCAATTTGGGTTGCTCTGTTTGGTTGGACTGCTGGGAAGTACTTCCTGCTGCGTGTGCTCAGAATATATAGTTCCAATCAAAGATGCTTTGAGCAAGATAAAGGGGCAACATATGAGGGTCAGGTAAGCCTTTTGTAGCTTGTTACAGGCACGGATGGCAGGTTGGGGAAAGATGAAGGAGGCAACTCAGAATAGATGAATTCAGATACTCACTCAAAAGTAGCAAAACATCTTGGATCTCTAACAAGATCTCAAGTGTCTCCAATAGGTTTTTTGCAGCTTGCAGAACTAAAATCTTGGATAGATTTTCCACTGTGCACACACATGAGTAGAATTAAGGTCTGCTCATTATTAATGGTGTTTTCATTAACTTTCATAGCACACAGTAAAAGGTGTTTCAAAATCCATCACAGCTGTACTTCTCCCTAATGAGGAATGTTCACAGAAAGAGTGAAAGCTTTTGAAACTGTAGTTTTTAAGGAAATTAATCAATTGAGAGCACCATCATGTGGGGATGTCAAAGCAAGTCATAAACTCATCCTAAGCAGGAAGGTACTTCTAGAGATGCAGTTAGGAGAAGTACCTCCAAAGAATCAGAGCTTATCTGCAGTTTTGTGCTCTTTCTCATCTGATACATAACCTTCAATAATTTTACCTTTTTGACTGCATGACTCTGGCAGCAAATTGGTCCAATGAAATAAAAGAAGTAGGTCGCCAACTGGAGTCGGCAGATTTGACTGAAAAAGAGGGAATGCAGAATGCAAAAACACAAAGAAAAATTTAGAGACTCCATAAAATATTCACACATTTTATGTCTCTGACAAGTAAGGAGGCAAATATATATAGAATTAATTCAAAATACTTCTAGCATTTCTTAGTTTTTCAGTGTATGAAGAACACAGCTAATATGTATATCCATTAATGCATTAATGATGTAGAAAGTCTTAGAGTTATTATACTCTTTAAGGAGAAAACTGTAACCAAGGAGATGGGCTTAGAACAAGGTCTTGATATTCAATAATGTTAGGCTCTGTGGCAGAATTTTGGACAGGAAGGACAGAAGAGTCTTGGAGTACCAGCAGCTTAGGTTAAAAAGCTGTCAAAGCAATCAGAGATTGTAGTGGACATGCTAAGTAGTAAAATGTACAAGTATTTGCCACAGTTTTTTTATTTTTTACTTCAGCATGAATTTTCTGGTAAAGGCCACTCAAAAGGGAGTGATGTCTCCAAGTGGCACAATTTTATAGGAGGGCTTTTTGGGGGGAGCAAACACATTTGGAAATGTCAGTTGACAGATTTGCTATAGACTTACTTGGATTTAAAATGTGCAGTTGCTGATTCAGTAATAGAACCATGTTTAGAAGACATATATTGCAGAAGCTATATAGGTGAAAGTTGAAGTCAATAATGCATGAACATGTGTAAAGGCACTTTTGGGTTTGGTTCTAGTAAATCTAAGATAGGATGTATGTGAACTGGACATTAAAAAGTAATGATAGTAACCTTAGAATGAAAATTCAGACAAAGCAAACCTGTAATTACAAAAATCAGTGAATAAGTATTTCAAAGCTTTGATCAAGATTTGTTCTGTTAAGTTTCACAAGAACAAAAAGAGGTACATGCTGTAGATGTTACATCCTTTCATTGAGGTAGGCTTGAAGTTGACAAAGCATTAAGAGTACACATCAATACTTTGAGATTCAGAAAAGCAATTTAGCATGTTTTCGATGTTCTTAAGCACTCTATTCAACTTGTCTTTGAGGATTTAGAGGTGGGTTTGCAATGCACATTGTGTTGTGTATATTATCTTTGGATAATATTTTTGAAAAGTCAGCAGTCTGAATGTAATCTAATTTACAAAAAAACCCCAATTTTAATATTTGTATTAGTTTTATTTGGCCATATTTAGGGATCTTGACTGTTTCTCAGCAGCATAAAGTAAAATACCTAATAAATGTATCCTGTTTACAGACAAATGTTTGCCCAAAACTAATAAGTGAAAAAAGTAAGAATCTGCAAGAATACGATCTCTTGTTAGAACTAGCAATAGAGTATGTTATGCTTCTGTACTCCAAAACTAATTCTGGTTGTTTACATATGTTCTGTGACTAGAAAAAAAAAAAAAAATACTGCAAGATGAGAAATATATGAAGAAAAGTCCAAAGGGCTGAGGGATAAAAATAAAAGGCTGGCTACCTGCCAGAGTTGCAATGCATTGCCAGAATCAAAGCCTCATAAGTCTGAGGGCCTTTGGTGGGAAATTTTAATCAGATGGAAAATAAAGGCAAGAGAAAAAAAAAAAATTTAACAGGCTGTTTAATCCCCAGTCATGATTATTTTGTTCTTCATTCATGTTTCTATAATGCATCTTTTCGAACTTTCTTTTTGAACAAATACAGGCACATCTTCCAGTTTTCTGTTTTCCATTGGTTTCTGTGATGATATTCTCCAAATCTAACACTTCCCCTGTGAATGATATCTGCTGGGAGCTACCATTTGCAATGTCTCCTTTGTGAGTCCAGGATCTTGGTGCACATCTCTGTGGCTCCCATGACTTGAAAATACCCACAGTTGGCCTGTTAAACTAATAGCTATTCAAGTCACTCGGCTCTTTGGAGGAAATGAGGAGTGAGCCACTGATTTTCAGTTAGCAACCAATTATTTCGTCATTCTGCTTGTTCCTGTTTTCTCCCTCATCCTCCCTGCATTTTAACTGCAGTAGATTATTGTGGCATTGTGCTTCTGGATACTGATGAAGAAGCTTTATGTTACTGGTCTTCCAGTTAGCCACAAATATTTTCTAGATACATGAGCAAAAGATGACCTTTAAACATCACCCTGCCTTTTTTCTGATGTTAAGAAACAGGAAAGATGCATATATCAAACATTTCTTTATAGCCTGCCAGAAAGAAAATTCAACAAAGCATAGCTTGAAGGAAACTCTCTGATCTCAGGTAGAAAGGGTGCTTCACTTGCAGGCAAAATAAAATGGAGAAGAGGGAAGAAAATATCTTCTGCTGGAACAGAAATGAAAGAAATAATGTCAAAATTAAGATCTCTGTATTGGAAACTTCCTTCAAGGACTTGGAAGGAAATGTGGAAGATGTGAGTTAATTAATAAGCACAGTTTTTGCATGTGCTGGAGTTTCAAAGTGGTGGAAAATTTAGTTCCTTAACAGGAACTAGAGATTAGAGATTTAGGGCAAAAGGAGAATGAGGAAGCAAATTTTAGATCAAAAAATGACATAGAGGTAAGAGGAGAGAAATCTTTCATAAAATTACAGAAACTGTAGAAAGTGTGAGAAATGCTAATGAAAGATTGGAATTTCCAAAGAAGAAGGATAAACTAACTAATCTAGACTATACCTTTTACCTCTCTCAGAAAGCTACTTTGCAAAGGGATCTTTGTATCACAAAGTCCAAGAAAGGGCAATCTGAGAAATGTGGGGAAGTTTCTATTAAGGAGAAACATACTGAAAAAAGGGAACATTTTCTGTGTAAAATAATTTTCAAGTAATGCATTAGGAAAATACAATGCTGATAGGAAAATACTACTTGGTGCTCTTGCATTCTTAGGAACATACCTTTTGTTAGTTCAGTTGAACTCTGTCTAACTTTCTGACACCTTTTTTGTGACACCAAGCTGAGTGGTGCAGTTGTTGCAGCTGAAGGATGGAATGCCATCCAGAGGGACTTGGACGAGCTCGAGGACTGGGCCCATGGGATCATGATGTTTAACAAGACCAAGTGCAAGATGCTGCAGGGCAATCCCTGGTATGAGCATAGGCTTAGGAATGAACAGATGGAGAGCAGCCCTGCTGAGAAGGACTTAGGGGTGCTGGTGGATGAGAAGCTGGACATGACCCAGCAGTGAGCACTCATGGCCCAGAAGGGGCCAACATCATCCCGGGCTGCATCCAAAGCAGGGTTGGCAGCAGGAGAGGGAGGGGTTTCTGCCTTTTTGCTCTGGTGAGATCCCACCTGCAGAGCTGCATCCAGTTCTGGGTCCCAGCACAGGAGGGACATGGACCTGTTGGAGCAAGTGCAGAGGAAGCCACCAAAATGATCAGAGGGATGGAGCACCTCTCCTGTGAGGAAAGGCTGAGAGAATTTGGTTGTTCAGCCTGGAAAGGAGGAGACTTTGGGTTAAAATAATTGTGGCCTTCCAGTATCTGAAGGGAATCTGCAACAAAGATGGAGAGGGACTTTTTACTTGAGCAGGTGGTGACAGGACAAGGGGGAATGCATTCCAACTAAAAGAGATTAGATAAGTTTAGATTAGATATTCATAAGAGCATCTGTTCTGTGAGGGAATGAGGCACTGGCACAGGTTGCCCAGAGAAGCTGTGGATGTCCTGTCTCTAGAGGTGTTCGAGACCAGTTTGGATGGAGCTTTGAGCAACCTGGTTTAGTGGAAGGTGTACCTGCCTATGGCAGGGGAATTGGAAACAAATGATCTTTAAGGTCCCTTCCAACACAAACCATTCTATGATTCAATGATTCTCTGAAAGAACTGATTGTAGGGCAAAGCATACAAGTACTTAGTGCTTTTGCATGTATTAATCTGGTTAATTTAGTGTGTTCCTTGTATTACCTGCTGGTTGTAAATAGAGGTCATAAAAGATGATGTAAAATCCTTCTTAATTAATCTTTTTTTTTTAACTTTTTCTTCAGTTATTTCATGAAGGTCACTATAAAGTTAATGTAATAAGAGATATACTTCCTTTTGAAGAGCAGAGCTCAATGCCGCCTATGCATGTTTTTTAAAAGGACCTTTGAAAGTCTCATTTTTTTCCTGAAAATTTGTCATGTGCTGTTTTTTAGATGCTGATTTTCATGATCTACACATTATCTGCATGCTGTGTTGGCTTTGTTTATTTAGTAAATTGAGTTGACTTGAATTTTTCTTCTGCTTGAAAGCCCATTTCTTGGCTTAAAATTTGAAACTTGCGGTCAAGTCTTTCTTACGGGCAGAGTAAATTTTTCTTGCTGGGTTTAGATAAGCACTGACTTGAATCACATGTAGTGGTTGGGGAATTTTAATTGATGATGATCATTAGGAACATACTTGGCCAATATGTGTGACAAAGACTTGAGGTGTAAGTCAGCCACCTTGGGTCATGGGCATGGGCTGGGTGCCTTCTTTGTTTCCAGCCTTATCTGCTGTAATTCAGTGAACATTTAAATTTAGCCATTTGATGACTTGCAAATTGGAACAGAAGGTAGTGCAAGTGTGTTGATCCAACACATTTCTCTGCCCTGCTTAGAGGCCTAAAATACACAGAGGTGATATAAGACAGCAAACCCAAGAGCCAGCATAAGATCTTCTTCACCAAGTAGTTTTATCCTGGTGTCTTTAATTTAATGGGCATGTTGTCTTTCTTCCCATCCCTCTGGCAGTACTGAATTTCAACTACAGTTACCAAAGCTCAGCTGAAACAACACATATAACGTAGACTCTTTTCAAACAAATGCTCACCACAGTCCATTGCAGGTGAAAAATCTGAACTTTAATTTATTTGCTTTTCATTCCCTCAAAAGACAGTGTTATTTTGCTGAATGTCACTGTTTAATCACTTAAATTACATAATTATGATAATCCTGTGCAGTTCATGCAATAAATGGAAATAGTAATGGCTGCCAGGATTCAACTCTAAGTCATTTTCTGGAGAATAAGCAAAGGTTAAACAGAAATGTCCTGCCCCTTCTGCCTCCAGAAGTAAAACTCCTAAGTGCTAAAATAGTTCCACTATTTTTGTGTATTATTTCTAGTACTCAACCTGCTGATGCTGCACTGCAAGATCAGAGAGTGGCCTCTGCACTCTGTTGGCATAGGGAAATGTGTAGCCATGGTAGTTTTAACTACTTGACACTCCCAGTAATATTTAGGAGTTCCTTCTAAAATATTTTTTCTTTTCCATCAGATCTCTAATAAACAGACTCTTTGAGAAAAATTAAATAGCATTTGGTTTTGGTAGTCCTTTATTGTTTAATATACCAATGTTCAGTAAGTTTTAATTGGCTTTCAGGAGAAAAATAGAGCAGCCACAACTTTTCTCAATTTTTATGTTGTTTTGGAAGTCATCTATATCCAATCTACAAAAATCAACATAGGTATGAATTTTACACCTCTCCAGTAGACTTTAATACAAAGATAGGTGAAGGATATTCAGCCCATGTGTACATTTTATCTCTGCCTGCAGTATCTAGTCATCCCTTTTCTTTTTATATAGTTCTCCTTAGATCACCAAAAAGCACACTTAGGCAGTATTTCTCTCTCCATTCCTTCCCTGTCTCTCCTTTCCCTGTGAGCAAATACAGTCAGACGCATCAGATATTTATATCTTGAGTGAATGTTATTTCTAGCTGTTCCTCCTTTGTTGAAGCTGTAATTAAAATAGTCTTTCTACATGAATACTTGAAAGAGACAACACAAAAAAGGCACAGATAGCTCATGATACAGCTTTCCCCATCACCAAATGAAAGGTCAGTAAGAGGTTTGAATTTACAATTACAAAATTCTGGAATGTTGAACATCCGCCTCTTAGAAATGTATTTGCTGCCAAAACCATTGAAGTGAGATGATTCATTACCTTTGAAAATGTTTTGAAGGGCAATAAAAATTACAGTCATGAGATTAAGCTATTTTTTAACTGAAAACTGTTTTAAAAGTATAGCTCATTTCAAAAAAACTACCAAACCATGTTAAAGGTAAACTGCCATGTTCTGTATCCTTTAATATTATTATATGTTCAAAATATTTTTTAGATTCTGAGTAGATTAATGGACTTCTACTAGTCTAATGAATATCCTTTGTGTTCTTGCTTATTCCCTTTATGATAATGAAAATTGCTATGATATACATAAATTTTGCAAGCAACTTTTTTTTATTCTGACAAATCTATTGAAAACACATTGACTTGCTCTGCAATATTAGCATTAATTATGAATTATAGTAGGACACCCAGATACATTTTTAATCATAATTTCCCAGACAGACTTTTATAATATTTGGACATAGTGATTTATGTTTGTGCTTTTAATATACTTACAAGAGATTTATTAGAGATTAGAGACTTTTTGTTTTAATTTTGTAGTGTCAAGGGTAATAAGATAAGGAAAAAGTGTAAGAAAAAGAAGAAAAGGCTTTTCAGTAAGAGAAAGAAACAAATTTTGTAAGGTTTTGTCACTACTAAATTACAGTTGGGGAAGATGTCTTCATATAAAAATTCAAAGGCACATTTACAGGGGCTACGTCTTTTACTGAAATTACATTGCAGTTGAGTAATAAATTCTGTTTGATGGCTACATTGGAGAAAAGGTATCTTAAAATTATCAAATACCATACTTCAGTGAAGTGGAGGTGAAATTCACGGCCTTAAATTTAGTCCACCAAGAATATATTCCTAACTACCCTAGAATATCCAAAGAACGTACTGTGACTGTTGAACACATTAGAATGGTTGCATGCTCAAAGACAGTCCACAGAATGTTAATAGCATCTAAGCAAGCTTAGAACCTGGTGCTTATTCAAAGGTCACGTACAGTAACTTTGTGTTTGTGCAGGCTGTATTCCATATCCTTTATCATGCCACTAGCTATTAAAGCATGTTGTTGCAGTTTTACTGGACCAAACAGCAATAGAAATAAACCCTTGCCCTCCTATTACAATCTCTCCCACTAAGATATTTTTAAAGGAGTCTTCTCAAACTACAGGGATAATAATTGCTGTAAAATTTGCATTCTCTTCTTAAGGAGCTTGGCTCAGTGCCTATGAATTTTCTCGCGACCTGACTCCTAAACTGAGCTTTAGGATCAGTTCTTATTTTAAGCAATTTACAAAGCAAGCTGTTCTTGTGGGCTTTATCAAAGACCATTAAGAAAAAGAAACACAAAAATTACTAGTTATTTATGTACTCTGTTAAAGACAGCTTTACTTGTGGTTGATGTACAGTACACTGATCTGGATAACCTTCCTCTGACTTCTTCCCACTGTGTATTTAAATTACTTGAAGAGTTCCCTCACCTACAATTTATTATTTCAAATAAAATAAAATTCTTCTTAAAAATGCAAAAAGATTTTCCACTGATTTATACTAATGCCAGCCATTCTAGCCAGAAATTACAACTGGATCTGTTGTAATTGTCTCATCCAGCACTGGGATGAAGGAATTTTGGATTGAAAGATCTAGTCACCTTAGCATGAAAGAATTATGGTGGTGGTGTGGTAGGGTTAGTGCAGATAGCCCAAATCCCATACATGTTCCCACAAAGGTAAAATTGGTGCTATATCTGTTTTCAGGTCCTTTAGTTGTTAAGCCTTTCTTTTTCATCACAACATATTCCAAAGCTTATTCATCATTTTCTCAGGGAGTTGACTCAAAGCAGGTTCGCAGGTTGGCATCAGAAACAGTTCATGTTTTGAGGTACCAAAAGAGTCAGAGGGCTTCAAGCACAGCTTTTCTGTGATTGAAGCTCAAGCCCATTGGGTATTAAAATCCCAGCATGTTTACATTCATTTATTTTCCTTGAGTTAGGACCAGAACTCAGATTTGATGTAATAATAAAATAATGATCTAGGATATATTTCTTCCATTCTAGATATTATACAAAACAGGAATTATGATGAGGAAAATATATGTACTGCAGTGGTGCTTCACCTTTTAATCACTAAGGTAACAAGCACTGGCATGAAGTAATTTTAATTAAGATACAATGGTGTAAAGTCAAAACCAAAGTTGTTCTACGCATTCATTAATGCCACCATGGTATAAAAAAAATGATATGGATTTTTCTCATTCTTTATTGTATGAAAGGGCTGACAAATCTTTTATAAATTAAAAGCATACATTTTAAAATGTTTATAAATATAAATACTTTTCTAGAAGAAATGTACATATTTAGTTGTTCCTGGTGATGGTAATCACACAGAATAATTAAGGACCCGAAGGCAGACCATTTTCAATCTAGATGGCTTGTCAGCCCATAAGAAAATAGTTAATCCCAAGTTTCTGGCTCAGCTTAAGTCAGCAAATGAGTATTGATTTTACTGTGCTATCAATGTCCTCTTTATGATAGTTTTTATTTTGCCTTTTTACCTGGTCTTACCAGTGGAAACACTGTTTGTTGAGACTTGGCCTGTAAAGAAGCCCTGTCCATACGTATTGAGCACTGTCTTTCTTCCTGGGCAAAAAATGGCCAGCCTCTGGCATGGAACAACCTAAAGAGTTGACCTGTCTCATTTGTTGTTATACAATACCCTCTTTCCCAAGGGCTGCCAGGTCAGTGTCATGTATGTGGGAGCACATGTGGTGTGTTGAGCAGGAGAGCTCGTGGCTGTTCATTACATGATGCATTTCTGTCTGGCTGGGTGATTGGCAAGGCATGGCAGTCTAGGCTCTTGGTAGACCCACGTGACCTCTCAAAAAGGTTTGATCACGCAAGTACTACAACCCAAGAGATGGATGTGTAATTGATAAATAGAGAAAGGAATGAAACCTGACTGGTTTAGAGAGCCAGCTGTCAAATGCAAAACAAAAAGAAGAAGCCCATGGAAATTATTATTACTTATCTTTAGTCTCAGTATAATCAGGGTGTCTTTGACACAGTATTATGTAAGAAAGTTATTCAATAAATGTCTTGGATTTCAAATTCGTGGACTCTTCTTCATACCTATGTGTTTATATGTGTGCTGTGGCAGAATTTGAACAAATGCTCCATTTTGGATTGGAGTGGCTTGGAAATGTGTGTAGGCAGTACGCTCAGGCTCTTTTTGTCAAAAAAATTACATAGCTGCAAAAACTACCTATGCATAATATCGACCAGATGGATTTCTGTTCCTGAGGAAAGGGTCCTGTTATCAGGACTAGAGGATTTTTTTTTATATTTTGTTTTGACATAACTTCACATGTGATTGTAAAGTCATTTCAGTCAGTGTGACTGTGATTTATCTTATCCGTATGGAAACTATTTTGCAATTCTCACATACAAAATCTCTGATAAGTGCAGATAACATAATTATCATACAAAAAGGACAGCTGTGAATATCCATTTCTGACACAGATAGTTTTTTAAAAGTACAAGAACTTTACTTTGGTGAAATGATGAAAGTAGTGCTTAGAATGACAGGAATTCTTTTCCTTTTTCAGCTCATGTGTCTCTTGTCCACAGAAATGTTAGTTCATTATTTTTTCAGTGAGGAGTGCTTAAGATTCTGTAGCATAATCAGATTTTGTCGCAGAACCACAGGGGAAAGCCAGATGTGCAGCTCTTAAGAGCTGGAAAGGAATGAATTATACTTGGGGGAGTATCTTGTGTGATAAAAGAAAACTGTTGTAGTGCTGTTAAGCTTTAGTATGGAGACATGAAACATTTTAAAATCCAAACCCATCAATTTGTTAAAGACTACATTAAACCCTACAGTTGTCATCCTGTGGGCTTGCATTTCTCACTCCTGTAGACACCTGGTATATGTTTGCCACTTTCAGGTCATCCTCTGTTTTATTTGTATTTATCTCACTTTTTTGTAACTTCTCCTGGTTTGTGTAACTACCACGTGTGATTTGGAGTTTCAGTAGTACAGGTTGATCAGCAGGGTGGTGGCATAAAATAGATCATTGAGGCTGTGGTCTGGCCTTTCCCTCAGCAGGAGCTCTGACTTAGATTTGCTTGAGGGTTTTTTTACCAGCCCTTGGTTTTCTCCCACTGTTGAAGTGAGTAGGTTCAAAAGTTACTAGGATAGGCAGAGATACTGAAATGATTTGCAGGACACCACTTGTGCAGGAGTCAATTGCTGTCAATACTTGTATTCACCTAGAGACAAAAGCAACAGCAAGACATGAAAGAAAGCTGTATTAAAATATTATGGGCTGTGTTCTCACAGACCAGTAGCCTTTTCTAAATAGAGAAATGTTTAACAGTCCTCATTTCTGTGTAAATGCCAGCTGTACTGTGTTTCAGTCTTTTATTAGGTGCTTATGCAGTATTTTCACACATGTCCATGCGCAATTTTTTTGTGCACAAAGCTGAGACTATTCCTTTAATATCAGTATCTTTTAGGTTGGAATAGATCTTACAGATCACCAAGTCCAGTCACTAACTAACCCAGCACTGCCAAGTACACCACTGAACCATGGCCTCAAATGCCACATCCACACATCTTCTAAATACCTGCTGGGACAGTGACTCAGCCATTTCCCTGGGCAGCCTGTTGGGTAAAAAAAAAAAAAAAAATCCTATTGTCTAATTCAATAAGCTACTCGTGTTACATGCCTTTTAAACCTCTATTTCAAGGGAGTTACGTATTTCTTTCTAACCTTTCCTGTGACGCCCATAACTAAATTTCTGAGTGCTTCAGAAACAGTTATAAGTTTATGCTTACATTATCCTCCTGAAATGCAGCTTTTGCCTTCCCATTTCACAGATGAAGATGGGGCAGGTGTTTAAAGTGTCTGCTAGAAGGTTAGTCTGGAGAACAACTTTGATGGTGGCCAGTTAAAGATGCTTGAAAATAGATACTTAAAAACTATTAAAATTTTGTAGCATGTATTCAAGCAAGCTGCAGTGTTGACTTTTTAGAATTTAAGACAACTCCAGGGGATGATATATCAAAGAAAAAGAGGAAATTAGTATTTTTTATTTAATGTTAAATTCCAGAAGAACTGAATTTCTCTTTATGAGCTAATCCTCAGAATTTTCAGATACAACCTGATAGAGCACCCTGTGTAACACCCATGTGGGGAAGACTGAGGTCCAGTGGGTACAAATGGTCAGTATTTGAGCATGACAGGGTGCAAGTCTCTGCTCAGGCACTCCAGTCCCGAATAACTGCAGAAGTTTGGTCAGACCACCCTCTGAACGATAGGAAGTCTCTCCTGAGGGTAGATATTCGTTCCAGCCTGCAGACTGGATCCTTACTGCTCTTTGATGTCTTAGACAGAGCGCCAAGGTGCTATCATGATTATCTTGCATAAAATACTCTGCAAGCCAAGAAAGGTTTTTCTCATGTAATCTTTCTTGTGGGGAAGGGCTGACGAATCATTTGTGGTGACTGGGGATAGAGAGATTGTGTTAGAGCAGTTAGGCTTGCTAATCACAGAAAGTAACCATTGTTTGATGTTTCCATGAGAGAGCCCTCCATTAACTGCAGCTGAACTTGACTGAGTGTGAAATTAAAAAGGAGACACAGATTTCCAGACACTCCCTCAGGTGCTCAAAAGTATGCTAACTGGCACTCTGGGAGACCTCCCAAAACAGCTAAGGATACTTAAAGGAAAGAGGCCATGGCAGTGTGAAAAGAAAACCTTTGTATTATCACTGAACCCAAAAAGTTGGTCAAGACCAGTCACACTGTATTAAGTGTTAAATTTTAGGCTTACATGAAATGCTTCTTTTTGCCAAGGTCTGCTTCCAGCTGTGCGTGATGAGCATCTGCACTCCCAGGAACTGGAGGTGTTTAATCCTGGGCCGAAAAGTCTGTGAAAATAAATGTAAGAGAAATTGTCAGGAGACGGTGTATTAAGGCATTGCCTAGCTTTAAGAAAATTATTTTAAAACTTAAACTTGACGGACATAAAAGATTTTACAGGCTATGTTGGCTTCTGGTGGCAGCTGGAATCTGCGACAGGAATTGTATAGACCTGATTGCTGGCTTGCATTGTGGCGCTCAAGACACGTCAATCTTCTTTATTTTTTCTCTCCCTGTAAAATGAGGGAAGCATGTAGATCCCATAGATACCTACTAAAATGAAATTTGAAGCTCTGGAACCTAGTATCATTGCAAAGCATTTAAAATGCTCTTTTAAACCATGTTTATTATCCACGACGTTGAAGTGTAAGAAGAGCTGTATCCTTTGTCTCTGAGGTTCTTGTATTAGATAAATCTCTGTGGAGCATCCCATTTTAATGCTTGGTTCTGTAAGAAGAAATGAAAACACTGTAAATTCAGGATTATGACATATTCTAGGATTAAGGGGAAAGCTTTAGCCAAGAATATATACATATATCAGTTTATTCTACTTTGTTCAGTCTGAACGATCTTTGAAATCTTTCCTGATTTTGAGAGACAATGTCCCTTGAGTAAAAGCAGTATTACTCATTTCACTGTTGATATGTGAATATCATTCAGTTGTATTGGTGTTTCTTGTGACATGAATATATATTTTCAGATCTAGCTATTCATTTTACTGAGGTACTCTTTCTCATGGAAGCCTTTTGTGTCTTTGCCTGTAGCTACCATTGACCTCCACATAATTGTCACTGTTGTTTCAAGATTTAAAAGGGAAGCAAAAAGGAAATGGTCTCTGAAAGCTTGTGCTGTAGAAAAAGTATATCATATTTCATTTAATATTTTCATTTGTAGAGCAGTCTTTGAACATCCACATGCTGTCTTTCTTACATCATACAACAAAATAAACTGGGAAAATTGATGTATTATAAACACAACAATAAAATTCTTATTTAAAAAGAACATCCCCCTCCCCCCCAAAAAAAACCAGTAAAAAAATCTCAGTGATCTTTTAAAGAAGGAGCAAGCTGGAATCCTATGGAATGGTATCTAATAAGACAGGCCGTGATATGCACAGTGAAAAATGGTATCTGATGTTACTACAAGTTAATGTACATCCTGTGATTCAGTATAATGTAATTTCAAAGCCATGAAGCCTGTGCTGGTGATCTCTAGGAAGCAGATTTGTCTGTTAGCCAGCTAATTACCAGATAAGCGCCAAGAGCAAGTACCTGCCATCTTCTTCATAAAACTGTACTATGCACAGGGAGATAAATAGTGACAGAACCCCATCCTGAATTTGTCCACATTGTGCTGCTATGTTTGTTCTTCATTTCAAGTCATTGCTTGGGTGACCGTGATTTTTGAATAGCAAACTTTCTCTGTTTAGATCTCTCAGTTCTGTTGTGGTTGCAGGTGCTGGCTGGAATGCTGGCTGTCATGTCCTTCGATTCCATCACAGTGATTGACACCCCACACATCTTATTCCAAAAAAATAAAGCTCAGAATCCAGGCATCACACTATTTTCTAAAGATGTCATGTCTGACCTTGAATGACAGGTAATTTTGACAGTGCATTGTTTGTGTAGTGGAATGATACTGAGCCACTAAGTTTAATAGCAGCACAAAAAACAAATATGTAAAAAGAGTCAAGTCCTAGCTGGAAGCATTTATAGGTAAATATAAATAAACAGGCTAAAACAAGCAGGTATAATGAAAAACAGCACAAGAGTATGTTTTAAGCATTTTGGAGGTGGGTTTTGGCTTGTGTTTTCTCAGTTGGTTGCTTCTCTTGTTTTTGTTTCTTTTGTTAGTTGAGCTTTTTGGTTGTTTCCTTCCTCCTCAAAGTGTACATCACAAAGGAAGTTATTAAATAAGTCCCAGTTGCTCAGCCTTCTGTCTAGCATCTAAGTGCTTTTCGAATTTTGAGGGCTGATTAAGAGAATAAGCTGAAAAACTGGGGGAGGAAAAAGAAGTGGGTAGGCAAGGGCCTACCTACTCTTAGGTAAGAACATGGCAGAGCGCAGGGAGATGTCTGCCAAGAAAAACACCAGTGCAGCCATACAGTAATGGTGGGAATTTACAGAGAGAAAATTAATTCACTTTGTACTCTATAATAGGAATATTAAAATTTGAATTTAAAGTTAATGTAGGAGGAGGAAGTTCCAAATGTGTCATGTATGACATTACATTACAAATTTGTATTCTAGTGGCATCTCTGCCTTTGTTTATTTGAGAGGCTGCATGGTCAGATGATGCAAGAGAGAAAGGAGGGGGAGTAGAAGGAAAAGAGAATGGACAGGAGGGATTATTGTAGTAGTAAACATGGTAAAAGTTGAGTAGTGAGCAAAGTTGTTTTTCCTATGCTGATCAAAGAAATCGGACAGATCACACAGGTGTTACTGGAAAGATCACAAATTTTGCTGACTTGCTGTGCAGGTCAGGGAAGGCCCTAGTTAAAGATGGTTTCCGTAAGGGATGACAGCTGGAAGGAACTGTCAGATTTCATGCAAATGAGCTTAAGGTCAATCAATCTCTGCAGCCTCCCATTTGTACCTGTATAGTTGCATTTGACCATGGTCCAGCTTGTAGGAGTATTGCTGACCTGCTTTGACTGGGTCATTTGTAGTGATCTTGATGTAAATTAGGAGCTGGGAACCATAATGAATTCAGATTTGTATCACGGACTGGCTGAGGCACCAGGCTGGTTCAGGACTGGAGAAGGGGTGGTGGCTTCAGGAGACCTCAGCAGAGACCTCCCAGTGCCTGTACAGAGCTTCCTGACAAGACCAAGCCAAGTGCCTCCCTTTGGTACATGTGGGAGGATGAGAGACTGGGCCTAAGCTGAAATGAGAGGTTCAGATGGATGTCAAAAGAAGCATTTTCCCCACAAGTGAACTGCAGCAGTGGAGGTTGTGATCTCCATCAGTGGATGTTTTCAGAGCCCAGAAAGAAAAAATAATATGAAATTCCTTTGCAAAAGGAATTGGCTGCTTTATTTTTTTTTTTTCCTCAGGGTTTCTCATTTTTTAAAATGGGTAAGTTAACTCTGTGTATTGGGAATCAGCGAATTCCTAGGAATGGTGTACAGCTGATAGCATATGACACAAGCATGCTTGTAGACAGCATTCTCTTTTAACAGCATCATACTGGGCATTCATTGGAATACATAATGGCAGGGATGCATCTTGTAGGAATTACCATGTTAATTTCATTAGGGAAAAAATATTTTTTGTGCCATTTATTTTGTAATTTAAGGTCAGGATTGCGCATTTGAAGAATGTAGAATTTTTAAAGTAATAAATCAAAGGAGTTTTCTTAATACCTACAAAACTAAATGTGTCTTCCAGAACCATTCAATAAGACTCAATTTGCATATTTTTTGGATGTGTAATCTATGTCACCTTCAGTAACTGTTTGTTTTTTTAAATCTGAAAAATGACTTTAAAGTGTAATAGCCCAGAGTTTCAAATAGTGCAGCAGGATATGTAATGCATATTTTAACATGTTTTCTTTAAATTTGTCACACAGGCTTGTTGTGCATGATTATGTAAAAGTCCATATTTTTAAAGCCAGTAGTACAAGTGTGTGATGTACTTGGTTGGGCTAAAAAATTCAGAAGTCTAATTTATCTTGAGATATGCTCAGTCAAGTAGTTTTTCACAGCAGTTAGCTAACACTTCAAGCTCTAACAGTGCCCCTGAGCCATAAAAGAAATTTGCATGTAAGAAATGTTTTGAATCTATTAAAATCTCAGCTCAGAGCTAAAGAGTTTCTCTTATGTCTTTGTTGACTAACATGAAGTGAGATCTTACAAAAAGCTAGGCTATGATCGACAGATGCCAAATCTTGGGGTATGATGTGATTATATATTTCTTTCATGCACGGTGGTTTAATCTGGGACTGGAGTTTCAGAAAGACAGCAATCAATAGGCCTGTGCAAGAGTACACAAAATATATTACTCCTGGCAGTCGTCAAGGCAGAATTATTCAAAAAATAATCTGAAATGCATTTGATCATATACTAGAAGTTTTAATAATTTATATTATACCTTATTAGCAAAGTCTTGTGTTTACTTTGTGACTGCCAAAACAAGATGAAAGGCTGCCTCCGTGGAAATACAAGATGCTTAGCTCAAAGTCTCTGTCTTTGCATTTCAGTTTGGTAATTTCCCTTCCTCGCCTCATTTTGATTAGTAGTATATAGTTTTAAATCTTATAGTACCTTTCCCTTCATTGTGGTCCTATTTAGTGAGACCAATGCTTAACAAGTCTACCAAGGAGTTTGTGGCCTATCAAGACTGAAACTAGTATAAACACGTATTTTTGAAACTTTTTTACCTTCAGGCTTCCTCCAAGCTTTTTGTTTGTTTGTTTGTTTGTTTTTGGTTTTTTGGTTTTTTTTTTTTTTGGTTTTTTTTTGGTTTTTTTTTTTTTTTGTTAGAAGAGGCTTTGAATTTAGTTCTAAATTCCACTGAAATGAATCATTATGGTAATCTTTCTTGCAGCTACAAAAGTGTGATTTCTGAGCTTGGCTTAAGGAACTGTTGCACTCTGGCTAGTGATTGTATGTGGCAAATATCATTGCTGTATCAGTTCAGAATATTACAGAAATTACTTAAATATTTCCTTGGAAAGTTAATGCACTGTGAATATTTTATCTAGAGACAAAGATAAAAATAAGGACTATTCAGAATTAATCCTTCTATTAAGTGAGGGCATGGTGAATGGATGAGTGTAAATGCTAGTTCAAAAAATGAGATCTTTACCTCCATGCAGGTTTTTTTACACCAAAGGTGCACAGAATTATATATACAGTGTTTTTCACTAACACAGCTGTTTATGTGATACTTGTATGCCTGGAAGAACTGCTTATATTCTTGACAGGTCCTTCACTGTTGTCCTGTCTGGCAAGGGCCACTCAGCCCTTACTGAGGTGGGAGAGGGTGCGGTGACATGGTCCCTTTAGCAGAGCTGCTTTTTGCACTGGGGAATTTCTGCCCTGTCCCACTGAGCTGCACGACAGGCTCTGAGGAAGAGGCATCCACCTGCAGGTGTCTCTGAGTGATTATCCTGGGTTTAAAAGCTCTGTATGAATCTCAGGATGGGGACAAAAAGACTGTTATTTTCTACTGGAGCCTTTCAGTCACAGGGAGCCAGATGTACTTTTTTTTTTTTTTTTTTTTTTACAAATGCATATTCTGTGATGATAATGAGGGAAATTTTCACATGGTATTATTCATGTGTCAGGCAGAATTTTGGGCCAAACTAGAGAATAGTGCTTAGAAAACATGGATCAGATGAATACACTCTTTACTTTGCTTGAAAGGGAATATTCGGCAGGATCACCTGAAGAGGTGTACTTGATCAAACAGAAACACAGCATGTTTAAGTGTTGAGCTGCGATGTAGGTCATTAAGAAAAGGGTCAGTTTGCAAATTGAGATATTTTTGTCTTTCTACAGAAAGAAAACAAAAAATGGGCTTAGTGTATCAGTGCAATCATCTCACTTATTGGGAATATGGTGAAGTAAGGAAAAAACAGATTTCCACAGCTGTACAGGCTGACTTAGATGAAATGCTACTGGGACAACTCAGCAGCAGTGTTCACCACCACTGGAATTTCGTAAACCTTGCTAAAATTTCTTGTGCCATTCTGTCCTACTAGCAGTGTGTGCAGCACTACCTAATGCATATGCAGTGCATGTTCCAGTAGAGGTGCAAGAAAACAGTATGGTAACAAAAAAAAGCAATATAGGCTATGCATGATCAGAATTATACCAGCAAGATGAGACTCTTTGGTTTTGTGTTGGAAAACAGAAAAACTGTATAACATAAACGAAATGCCAGTGAAACCACTACTGTAAACCATGTTACAGAAACGTGACAGAATGCATGAAACACTGATGTGCTTAACTGTTAGTGAAGGGAAAACTTAAAAGAAGTCTCTCAAAACATTTTACAACTTGTAATTTTTATTTGGGGTGTTTTGCTGGCTGTCCCTAGTCTTCCTGACACATGTATAGGAATTGAAGCTGAGCATGAAGAGGACCACTGAGGAAAAGGTCCAACACATTTATGAGGTACTGGTCCTTATTATCTGTTTGCCAAGGGATAGCATCTGGTCTTGTATGACTAAATAACCATGACTTTTATCATGCAGTGTAGAAATATTTAATTAGGAGTCAATAGGCTGATTGTAGTCAGCCAAATTTTAAGTCATGAATCAGTGAAAAATAAATATCAGAAGAAATAAGACTTTAGTTGTATTGATATTTTTACAGCCTTATTCATTCCTTTAAATTACTTTAGCTCTAGTGTTAATGTACCAACAATTCATGTAAAACCAGGTTATTGCCATAAATTAAGTACCTTACATTAGTAGAGATTTGTGCAACCTTCAAAGAAAAGAAAGGCTTTATAAATGTCTAGAAAGAATAAATTTCAAAATAAATTTGACTCATTTATAAAAAATCCTTAATACTGTTCATTTTCCAGTTTAATTTTTAGGACAAGGTTATCAGCTTTAATTTGGGAGGACAAAATATCTGTTGCCAAGTACTAAAATTTCAGATGCCTTAGAAATTGATTGTAAATAATGACTTAACAGTTAGTTTTGATTAAATTAACATGTTCTGCACAATACAGACTGAAGTTCTGGAGTGGTGCTGTTACTGTGCCTCACACTGTGGAGAACTGCACCTCAATGTGCTTACCTGTTTTCTTTCTTCTGTTTACCCAGTTATGTTCTTCTAGGTGCAACATGTGTGAGAAGTCATCCTCATTTCATAACTCACTTGATCACACACACCCTTTGCCTGTGTGAATTGGGATCTAAGTCAGCAATAACTCAGCTGTTAGAATAGCACTTACTCCAGGCTTTCATTTGTCCCTTTGATGCTTACTTACCTAACCAGTAGTAATCATTATTTTCCTTCTACAATTACTATAATGGAGCTGAGTGCTGAAATGGAAAACAGGAGGCAGTTACAGAAGGTTTGAATTGTGCTGTCACACTTTCATGGGCAGGCACCTTTCTTGGAGCTTTGATATTTCTTTGAGTTTGCCCAGAAATATGTTTGGTAAAAGACAGAGCAGGCATCTGGTCTGTATTTTCATGTGGCCCTGTTTCAGCTTCTTGGAAATACAAGATTAACCAGATAGGTACTTTCTGAGTCCCTGATTTATATTATACAAATGTGAAAGGGAAAAAAATTAAATGGTTTAATCAAAAACCTTTTTTAACTGGAAAATTTAAAACCAATTAAAAATCCAGCTGAACTCAATTGAATTCCTGAGAGATTACTCAAATAGAGGGAGGAAAACAGAAATGATCAACGGAAATGTTGAATCTTATGATGCAGCATCATTACCCCTTTGTTTAATTACACCTTTACCACTTACATCTCTTGCAAGTGTCATCAGAGTTTCACTGGATGTTTTTCCTTTTGGGTATCTACAATGCTGAACTGAACAAGGGTGTGAGAGAAAAAAGCCTTTTATTCTTTTCACTTGGATTTTCTGCTGAAATAGTGATGCAACATCTGTAACTTGTGCTCCAGTTAAAAGACATCATATTCTTGGGGATCTTGGTGCTTGCAGTCAGGTTGAGAATGGTAATGGCAGGCACAGCAGGGAACTGGGATTCAATATGCTGAATGAGAAGGTGAGTGTTTTAGCACAGCTGCCTCCTGAGGGTCAGGGGAAAGGAAAAGCCCTTTGGGAGGATTTTCAAGCACCAATGAGCTGGCACACCAGGAGTCGATGATTGACTTTAGAAGATTCCTGCTGTGCAAAGGATTGTGTTGTGGTCCCCTTTATCACTGGTTAGACATTTCTTTTGGAGGAGCCAAAAATCAGAAAGTAGTGAGATAGCAGCAAAACAAATAAAAAAAAATAACTATCAAACAGCTGTCTCTGATGACAGTGAAGTCTGGAGATTGTTTCTGTTGCTAGCAGCTGCATTGATTTGGCATTTAATTTCATTAGAAATACTGATTTTGTATGGCATTTATAAGATTCCTGAACAGAAAAACTGATGACCTGCTGATGATGCAGTGCAGGTTGAATTGTTGGTCTTGAAAAGGACATTAATTTGAAGCTCAGTATAAAGAGGAGGTTGTATTTGGTGTGTACAATCAGAAAGCCATAACACAGTTTCAATCCTAATGCGTGCATTTCTTCACAGGAATTCAGACGTTCACCACAGAATGGCACAAACTGGAAAGCACAGCCTTCTGCTGCGATCCCAGTGAAAACACGGCTCAGCCGCTGGATGGCTTTGCAGCTCCCATGGCAACAAGAGGGAGGTGGACTGAAGATCCTGTCTGTCAGCCTGGCTCTACTGGCAGTTCTTGTTATGTTTTACTATGGAGGAATGAAAACAGAACCGTGAACTGAATGGTGCTTTTACAAAAACAATGAAACTGCTGTTCAAAATCTTCAAAGGAAACACTTTTACCAACAAATCTTTTGTTTTTAGAAAAAAAAAAGCTAATATAAATTGGGCAATAATTTGTACTCACTCTTTGCCTTTCCTGTCACTCAAAGGAGAGAACGTTAATAAGCTGTGGGAAGGCCTATCTTGCCAAAACCTGAGATCCTTGGTTGGTAAAACAGTTTGTTGCATCTTTCCTTTTATTTTTTTCCTTTTTGAAATGATGCAGTGTTTGCAATACGTACTCTTTTCATAATTGCTGTATCAGGTAAAACTGCATTAAGTTTATAAGGAATCTTTCCATTGAGTGATATTGGTCATCTTTTATAGGTAGGATATTTAAAGCTTTCCTAAAGATTTTGCTTGATGCAGTGTGTTCGTTTGGTATCTTTTTACATTAGAATGAACACTGCAAGGCCATTAAAGTTTGTTATCTGTCATGTCTGAGAGAATTTTTGCCTGCCATCTTGCATCTCTCAACTTCACAATGAGTTATTAGGCTTTGTTAATACAAGTAGAATCTTTTTTTACATATAAAAAGTTCTAAAGGTGTTGGGTTTTTATAATTAAATGGGAAGATATCGTTGTAGTGATAGAATTCTGCTAAAAGATGGATTTAATACAGTCTGTAGATTTTATACAGCGCTTAGAGAACTACCTGGGAATTTCTCTAGCCGTGCATTGGCTCAATGAAACAATTATTATTCTGATAGTGGGGAGGTTGCATTGTACACACTGAAAATTTCTAATTACTTTCTTCAAGCCATTTTTGTCACGACAGGATCTCCACACATCCTGAGTGTGCTGGTCAGTCAGGGACTGGACTGTGTGCCCAGTTCTTCCAGCACCTGACTGAATCATATTGTTGGTTTGTTCATGCCTTGTCACCTTTCTCAATCTTCATCCAAACTTCCACTTGCAGACTGTTTAAAATCATAATGCAGGCACTGTTGAGAGGTTTTTTAATGTTTGTGTCATATCCAGATGGAGCTGAGCTGTCTTACATGGCTGTTGTGGTTTAACCCCAGCAGGCAGCTACGATGCTCGCTCACCCCCCTAAAATTGGGGGTGGAGGCAAGAATCAGAAGGGTAAAAGTGATAAAACTTAGGGGTCGAGGTAAAGACACTTAGGTAAAGCGAAAGATGCACATGCAAGCAAAGCAAACCAAGGAGATAAATCATTCATTGCTTTGACAGGCAGGTGCTCAGCCATTCCTGGAAATGCAGAAGAGGCCTTGACTCTGTGCAAGCTCTGCTCAGCAGCAGCAGATCCAAAACATAGCCCCATACCAGTTGTAGTGAAGAAAATTAACTCTATCCCAGCCAAAACCAGTACATTGTCTCTACAGTACAGAGGAACAATCCTCTAGTAAGAGTGCTTTGTACTTTATAAATTAGGGATTCATAATAGTTACAGACAATTAAACAGGAAGTTCCACCATGATGCTTTCAGCACAGCCTGTAAATTATAAAACAGATGTAACTGTCTTCACGAAATCAGGTGTGTGATGACTCAAATATTATATTTCTTATAGCAACCACTGAAGGTCATACGCCAACACTCAAAATCCATGAGTTTTTAAAGAAAAAAAATAAGAAACACTGCCCCACCCCCCCCCCCGCCCTTGTTGGGTTGCCTTTTTTCTCAGGCTTTTCTGTACAACAAGGAATATATAATAAACATTAACTTACTTTTTTAACAAGTCTGAGAAATTCGCAAAAAAACTCCACCAACATGGAAGTTGAAATTTTCAGGAAAGTATCACAGATTGCAAGAATCTCAGGAAAACTGTGGATTGGCAAAATCATTATATCCGAGCCAAATTTTCGCATGTGGTGGGAATAATCTATGCAGATATGTTGTGTGCCTCTAGCATTATCTCTGTCAGCCACTCTAGCTTATCTAATTGTGGCAATTACAGACTCATTGCATCAGCTATTACAGAGATTTACGAAGCTTGTGATTTAGATTCTGTGCATCGTTGACTTTAATGGGACCAGCTTATTTTCTTAGAAATAGTGCAATATACTGAAAGAGGCCAAAGAAGACTTTGTAAATGACATTGCCTGCAGTATATTCTTAAGCTGAGTTTTAATCTGTTAAGTAGGGAGTATTGTTTATCACATATTTTGTTGTCTTCCTTTAGATTTTGAGAGAGGTTTTTGACATTTTGTATTGTAGAGCAGCAGTGTGTTTGTCATTGTGGTCTGTTTATGTACAACTAAAGTTTCCAAAGCCACTGAGCTGAACGAATCAGTTCTGGTCAAACAGCGCACCTGGACCAAGCCTGGACTGCCTGGGTCTGCTGGTGCGGCTTGGGAAACCTCAGTGAGTGTGGAGTGAACTGTACAAGTATATCCTCCTCATGGAACGAGTTGACCTGAACACACCTGATCTGTGATTTTCGATGCTGTTTGGCTCCCTGAATGCCCTAAGTGCCCTGCCAGGTGGCATTTTTAATTTTTACATTAACATTATGTTTCAGAGCTACTTCCAAGTATTCCCTCTTTACAAGCCATCAGGGTGGGTGAGAAATCTGCTGCACTTCAGCTTAACAAGATCACTGCAGGAAAAGTTGCCCCATAGTCAATTGATCCCACTTTCACACGTGCTGAACACACTCATCACTAGAGAAAGTGTCTGCTAATAAGCAATCTATGTTCAATGACCTTTTGTCGGAGCAAAAAAAGAATATAACTTCCATTTGATACCAAGAAAGCCTCAACTATTTTTTCTTAAGTGTTTGTGGTAATTCTGAGTTCTCTTTGGCTGTTTTCAATGAGGAATCTTGGAAACCACAGAACCCTGAGTAGCAAAGACATCTTAAATCTCTTGTGAACAACATTAAGTACACACATTTTCTTTTCTACTTGTGCATTGTATGCTGGAGGACTATGTAATTTAGTCTTTTCCTTGTAGCTTTCTAGTAATAGTATACATGTTTAGAAGAACAGTATGACATAGAAGAAGTGTTTTATGTAAGGCTTGTTCTATATAAAGCAAGAGAAAGAAGAAAAAAGAAGGTGCTTTTTGAGGAGATTCACCTCTGTTACATAATTCCTTGAACATCTGACAGCTACTGTTAATCTAGTTGCACTCCCCAGTTCATCTTCATATGGAAAGCTGGAGTGATTTTTGAGTAACAGCAAGTAATACCAGAAGTGGCAGCAACTGGCAGCTCTGACACTGAGCTTGGCTGTGGCCATTACCCAGAATCCTCCTGCTCTACTTGAGAAGCAATTACAATTTCACAGGTTGGAATTAAAATTCCCTGCAGTATGCAGGAGAGTAACTGAAACTGTCAAAGTGATTTCAAGCTGCTAATCTCTCCCTGCTCCAAGAGTGAAAATAGAGCCCCTCTTACCCAGGCACAGATCTGACAACTTAAAAACTCCAGCCTTCCACTACATTTAAATACATATGGAGAGTGACTTGATCTGCTCACAGAGGATATCTGTAAAGATGTTATGTCTATGAACATTTGTGTGTTATTAACAAGTCTATCTTTTTTAACTTTTAAGACGTGTGTAACTTCAGGGAATAAGATGAATATAAAAGAAGTCTTATGCAAGAGCTCTGACAATTTGGAGGAATGAGTAGGCATGTGCCTGTTTGTGTGAGGCTTATTAAAATCTTTATTTATGTCTTCTCAAACATGCATTTTTTGCTATAAAAATTGCTTGCAACTTTCCCAGATTTTATTTTTACAGTTTCATAGCCCACATTATATTTTGTGTGCACTGTGGTTGATTGTATAGATAGAAACAAAGAGCATTAAGAAACAAAAAAAGCAGAGGGAAAAATTGAGGGGCTGTAAAACTAGGGTGCAAAATGAAAAATATTTGTGCAAAAACTGCAAAACAAGTTTGGTCTAGGAGACACGGACCACAGAGTTAGGAATTGGCTGCAAAATACCATTTGAGTTGTTCACAGGCAGGGTTCATCCACTGGATAATTAAAATCACAGTCATTGCTGGAAAGTGTTTGTGCAAATATCATTAAATGTTTTTTAGTTCCATATTTGGTTCATGCATGCTCTTAACATTCAAGTGAATGCTTTTTTTTCTTTAAATGAAGGTTCTTCTGTCAGTAGAAGGGAGATGAATTAAGAATTGTTTATTTTCATTTTAAAGAAGCCCAATACAAAAAAAAAAAAAAAAAAAAAAAAAAAAAAAAAAGAATCATGTCACTGCACTTGCTGGTATCCCAGAGTCCCCACTTGGGAAGTTGTGGTTATGGACTTGGATTGTTAATGCTGTCCAGTCATGTCCCATGAACAGAGAAAAGGTAATGTTTGCATATCCTTTCAATAATCTTTATTTTGTTGGAAAATATTTAGCAGTTATAGCCATTCTTCTTAAACAGTAATCTTAACATGATGTTTATTATAGAGGACAATCTGCCCTGCATGGTTTGCCTACTTCTGGTTGTAAGTAATGGAGTGAATTTCCATGTTGGTGACCATAGTGTGATGCAGATTTGTGCTTGCAACTTGCATACTCTAAATGTCCCATCTGTCTTTGAGTGCCAAAACAGGATAGTTGTGCTTAAGTGAGCATAAAATATTGTGTCTACTCTCTCCCAGGGTGGCGTTTGTGGGGAGTCATGTACAAATGCTAGTTGGCAATGGAGTACAGATTACAGGAGAAGCTTGGAGATGATAAAACACACCAAAAAAGGGCCATGATTGTTTGGCACATAGTAAGAGTTGGGGATGTGAGAGAAATTAATGTGATGAAATCATGACGTGATGGGAAATTTGACTTCTCATGGTTAGGATATCATTACAGTATAATCTGAAAAATAAAACTTTAATGGTGCTTGGAAGGCTTTGCTGCACAGACAGCCTTCCCAGCTGCTCATAACCTGGGTTCCTGTGCTGTGTTGGAGCAGTCTGTCCCACCACACTGGTGCCACGGCCAGAGAAATGCTGCCCATCTCACCCAGACTCTGGCTGTGAGCTGGGCACACGCAGTTTCATGAAGGAGGGCATCCCAACTCTGTCACCTCTCACCCTGCTTGTCAGTGCATTACATTTCCTGCTGTTTGGTAGGGGAAATAGGTAAACTGTGAGCAGCTAAAAATCTTGCTCAGTCCAGTGGCATGCAGCAAATAATGCGCTCACTCCTTAGTGATTGCAAGCTTCAGCTTTTTGTTTGGGTTTTAAGTACCTCCATTCCATTGTGAGCCTGCATTCTCTTACCCTTTCTTCCAGCTGCTTCACCCAAGCACCTCATTTTGTTCAATGGAAGATGACATGTCTTCAGAAGTAAGGTAAGTATTAGTCTGAGTAAGGTGGCTTCTTCCCTGACAACAAGAATGCTGCTTCTCCAGTGGAGCTCATTTGCCAGAGGTATCAGTGCTAGGAATCCATTGTCTTGCAGTGTCTGTCCTTCAGCTGTGTGGTGTCTGTCTGCCAGAGCCTTTGGGTTACGTCAGAAACTCCCATTTGCTAATAAGCAGGATTAAAAGGCCTATTCTGCTGTGCTGTAATAGTTTTGAACTTGCAAACCCCAGAAATGCTGTAATTCAGAGTGAGAGATAAAACACATCATTGGTGTCAGCTGAAGATATTAAATTTGATATTCACTAGTGGCTTTATGAGCTATAAAAGTCAATATCTAGAAATCGCCAACTGCAAGAAGTCTATACAAGAGATTACAAAGGGCTCTGTGTGACATGAGTGTTCGTATGAGACTACAGGAGGAAACAAGAGAGCAAGTAACCAAGTCAGCTCTACAGATAACCATTGGCAGAGAGAAAGATGTTTGCACTCAAGGGACTGCTTAATCTCCAAGTATTACGGTAATATTAAGGAAATTTAGAAAAGACAGATAGCAGCTTGGACATGCTGCAGCAGCATTAATTTGCTTCTGACCTGCTTGGATTGTTTAGTAGGTAAAAAGGGCAATCTGAATGACATTCTCCAGCAGAAGGATAAAACATACTGTTTTATCCTAACAGCAGATAGAAGCTTTGGATCTGCAGAAGGAGATTATTTAGAACAAATCTGTACCTCCTGCACTTCCATAGCTTCACCCTATGCAGCTCCGAAGAGACACCTTGTTTTGATTTGGTTTTATTTGGCAATTTTTCTGGAAACACATACTGAGGTTCCTGAACCTTTTTTTTTTTTTTTTTTTTTAGTCTGACTGAAATAATACTGAAAAAAAAATCATTCACTTATGCTTCTGGCTTTAAGATCAGACTTGTTTGCATTTTTTGCGTGCCCTGTGAGCCTGCATCAACCAGCATCTTACTTGTAGGAGGGGTAGGATTAATTTTTATATTGATTTGAACCTAAACTGGAAGTTTTTAGTTAGTTTTTGATACCAGGGGTATCAAGAAAATTAAGTCTAGCTGGCAACCAATTTAATATATTTACTGTCTCTATCTACAAATCTGCCAGTATTGCATAGTAAAAATTGTTAAAAGTAATCTAAATCCACTGATAAATTCTTGGTTTCTACCGATTTATAGTGTCATTAAAGTCAGATACACAACTTATTTGATAGCCTTGTCCCAGCATATATCTGCTGTAAGAATTACTGCTGCAGGACAGTATTATACATTGCTTTCACCACGTCCTCCACAACATCTGCAGTGCAAGGAGAAAAACAAATGATAAGCAGCAGATAAGAGGCAGTTCCTAGACTTTGTAAAGAAGCGGCTGTCTCAAGCCTCAACACAAATACTCATGAAAGGACACGGCAAATTGTAGGTTCTGAATTCAGAAAACTCCAGTTTTCATACCATGATAGAAGGATGGATGACCTCTTCTCTTACTGGACTGTGTAGGAGCAGTCTACCACTATAGAGGTAGATGAGCCTTATATATATATATATATACACATTATATGTAAAACAGCAGCAGAGCTTCCAGGGCCAGTCCTCTGTCACCTGTGTTTCTTTCCATAGTCTTTGAAAGCCATTTACTTACCATGTGTCCTGCAGGACCTTTGTATTTCTGATGTCCTTCAATGAGCTTGGACGCTCTTGTGAGCGCATTCTGCAGAGATCCAGGATTACAGCTCTGGCTCTCTGAATCACAGCAGGCAGAATGAGCTATTCAGGCCTTTCACATCAAAGTTGTTGTCATAAGAGGGTTCAATAGTATATTTCCTGTTCTTGCTGCAGACACTGCTGCAAAAGTTGAGTCATCAGCATATAAATACTTTCTTGGCCTCAGAATATCTGAATTTTTTTTTGTGTGTTGATTGGCTGCCCATTTCATTTCTCTTTCCACACTTATTGACTCATCTAAGAATAATGGAATTGGGTTCCTGCCAATCATACTTCATATTGCTTCAAATGTAGGAATTCTAAGGCAACTCATAAATACTATCTTATCTGCCAGGAAATCCATGAAACCAAATTCAAGTCGTTCCCATTCACAGCAGTAGCTTGAGCAAAAGACCTGGAACAGTTTTGGTAATAAAGTCTGGTCCTGTGGAAAGTCTTTTGCTGTGCTCTCTTGTCATGTGGTTGTGAGCAAAGAAATTAAACCAAAGTCTGCTTCATGGAGAGAACAGGTTTTATTCTGTTTTCTTGAAGTGTTTATCAATCTGTCCAAACTCACTTGACAGGTAGAATTGACAAGGTCTCCTTGCTTTAAAAAAATGACAGTTCACTAACTAGCCTGATTTTCTAATTGTTAGAGTTCAGTTATCTAGACGTGCTATTTGTCTTCCAGGCAGTAAGAACAAGCTGGTGTGCTGGCCAAAGAAAGCATAAAACTTCTCTTTTCTTAGACACTTCATAGTTGGTTGGAAAGCAAAAGTTTTGGCCTTATGGAAGAGGAATGCTATAGACAGTTCTTTCCATACCTTGTAATTGTCAGTATGGGATAAGTTTTCAGTAATACAAAGACTTAAGCTAAGGAAGAATTTTAAAGAAATTACTCTATTCTGGTGTGCCATATGGTTTTAAATTAAACTAGAGTTTAAGAGTTATATCTATGAAAAGTCCAAATATGGTTTTTTGCTCACTTTTTTCTCTCTTTTTTTTTTTAAATATTATGTTTCCTCCTAGTTCTTGGCAGATTAAACATTTTTGTTTCAAAATAGAACGGCTACAACTCACATGGTACTCATACAAAAACAAATTTTGAGTCTCAATAGTTCCTGTAGGCTGGACCTAATTTCCAAGAAAGGAGGATCAATGTGGCAGCCTCAGGAAGTAAGTACAGTGGCCCAGAGATTTAAAACTAAGGATGCTGCCTTTCTGTCCCGCATCCTTTTATTGACAGCTCTTGCTTGCACCAGCAGTGCTGCCATGAGACTGCCTGAAGGGAAGTTTGGGTGGCTCATCTGATTGAAACAGCGTTTTGGTGGGGTTCTTTTTGGAATGGCTCATGTTGCTGTGAGCATCTTTGCAAGACAAGGGCTGATTTACATTGCCTTGAACTGCCAGAGAGGATTTTGTGAGTCTTACCAGCTGAAGTGCCTCTTGCTGGTAAAGATTTGGAAAGGTCCCTACCCCACCACTTTATTTCCATTCCCAAGTTGCAGAGGCATGCCACTGACATGCAAATATGTGACTGGAAACATATCACTATTGTGCAAGCACGGGGGAGCAGAACCATAAACTTGTTGTTTGAAGACCTCTGCACAGCTCTGAAACTGTAAGGTAAGGTGTGCTTGGCAATTGCAGTGCCAAGGTCATGGCCCATAGGGTAGGCAGGATGTTGCTAAACTATAGGCTTTCCTGCAGTGATCTTTTCTGATCAGCTCAGGATTAGTGGAACATAAAGGGCATACCAAGGTGCTGTCAACCTGTCCTCTCCTTTAGACCAGTAACTCCTTTTTAATATATAGAGGTACATACCTAATATAACTTCCCTTCCCTTCCCTTCCCTTCCCTTCCCTTCCCTTCCCTTCCCTTCCCTTTATTTTTTTTTAATGTGAGTTCAGTTTGCTGGAGGGCTCCAGGAAGTACTGTTCATGTGGGTAGAACATGCTTCATCTTTCATGACTCCCAATCTGTCTCTTTTGTTAACCATAGAAATCAGTTCAAAAACAGCTGGCATGAGAGTGGGTGGTTTTGGTTGTTTATGGTTTTGGGGATTCTTTTCTCTGTTGCTTACTTTCTGATGCACAAGCTGCTAAATTTCTATGTGTTAAGGGAGTTCAAAGGAGGAAGAAGTAAGTTCTGCATCATTTCAGTTTGCCTTCGTGCTTAGATCTGGTCAGAGCCAGCCAAATTCTGGGCAGTCAGCAATGTGAGCAAACATAAAGCAGATATCTAGAAAAGGACTGGGAGCTTTAAAGTCATATTAAGAGTTTGTTATAAACTTCTGCTTTGAAGACTTGCAATATGACACATGAAGAAAATGTTAAATTCCATTAAAGGCTCTCATGAGACTTGTTACCAAATGTTAGCAAAAATTCATCAGAACATTTCAAGGGGTACAATCCAGAAGTTCCTATCATGCATTTGATGAAAACATCTTTAAATAGCCTAATTAGTATAAAGGAGGAAACTCTGTACTTGCATCAGATTGACATTAAATGCAAATTTGTTTTTTGCAAGCATATAGGAAAACAATGACTTTTAGTGAGAGCTTCATGGAAATACGTGAGAACAGAAATGGTCTTTGCTTGACAGTCTGTCCAGTGCTCCCAAAGCACGTGGAAAGCAAATGACTAGATGTTTACATTGTGAAACACCAGGAAAAAACAGCAGTTTATAATCAGTATTCTTAATGGTATACTGTGGGCATCCTGCTATTTCTAACAATACTTTTTTTTTTTTGCAAATCTTTCCCCTGGATTGGCTTGCATTTATTAAAGAGTCTATACACTGCTTGTATATGTATTCTGATACACTTTTGTCTTTCTCCTGTTTGTACTGCAGCCAGTGGCTTGGGAAGGGTTTTGTGAGTTTATAAAGAGGAAAATAAGGTTTAAGCAGCAGCACCGTGTCTTTTTTTAAAGGCTCTGAAATCCAGTCGTTTGAAACAAATACCCTGTTTGGGGCCAGCTGAGGGAGAGAGTTGTCTCCCCTGCCCAGGCCTGCTTGCAAGACAAATGGCTCCATTGTTTCTGTGGTGTGCAAATGTCACTGGTCCTGGGAGGTCAGGATTGCACACACACTGAGTGGGTGCTTAAAGGACTTGGATGAAATACACATAGAAGATTTCCAAGATAAGGAGCCAGTAATGGTAAGACTTGTGTACTCTAGCTCTGTTTTGGTGGTACAGTAAAAACACAAAGCGCTGAGTTGTGTAAACGTACTCATTCTGGTGGATCAAAATATGTCAAGCTGCTTTGTACCAGTAGGCTTGGTGCCAGATAAGGTATCATTTTTCCCTCCACAGCCAGCCTAAAAACCTGAGGCTGCCATAAGCCTTCTGTCTTTTACAGAAATGCAGTCATGTTCCTGTGCCCGCCACTCTCCGTGTGTGTCGTGAGTGAGCTGGAATTCTGTGAGTGTGGAGGCACAGGCTGGGGAACAACACATGTCCAAGGCTGGGATGGGCTGGGATGGGGTGAAGCTGGGCTCTGGAGGCTTCCCAGAGGACCCTACAACTCTGCAGGAGTCTCGGCCTAGGGTGGGGCTGAAGGTAAGCTGTGGAGGAGCTTATAGATTTTTAATGTTAGTGCAATAAAGATGATTTTAATTTCCATTTTAAATACAGGAGTTGTCGCAGGCACAAGGGCTTATGTAGCTGATCAGATACTATGAAAAGGCACAGCAGTGCTGATGAGCTGGTGATCTTTGCTTTGGCTGTTGCTGGTGGTAGTCTGCATTAGACTGAAAAAGTTCCTCATAGAAAATCAATGGTTATGGAATTTTGGCAGACTTCTAAGTTACTTACATTCCAAATAGAAAATGAAGACTCTTCCTGATGTGTTTTACATCACTGCCTCTTTCTCTGATCACGTACTTTGTGGTACAGCTTTGTGCTGTCCTTGAATTACACAGAGGGCTTCTGCTCTGTATTGTCCTTCATAATTAGCTGTCCTAGAACTGGAGCAAAACCATGCTAAGGAGTTTGGCATCTTGAAATGCCATATAATCACCTAAGATTTTGGGAGGACAGTTTCCACCCCTCACCCCCACCCTTAGCCTTAAGAGGAGAAATACTTCTCTCTGTTGTTCTGCATCTTTTGCATTGGGAATTCCCCCTTCACTTGTGTCCACTAGAAATGGCACTTTACCAGTATCTGGGACCATTATTGACTTTTATATATTGCAGACAATGAAAAATCACTCACAAACAGACTACACTGTTATGGTGGTTGTTTGCTATCTATGTAAAACACGGATGAATTCTAGTGACGGTCAGTGTCTGCACTCAGCCTGAGACTCTACAGAAAGTTGTGGTGGGGAATTGTTGTCAGAATGAGACAATCATGATGACAGGACTGAGTGGGCTCTTTTAATTCCACTGCAGCAAAGTGGTTTTAAGGACTTGCTTCTTCCTTATTCAGAAATAGAATTTATCTGGCTTAAGGATTCCTACATTGACTGCAGTCCTGGGGTAGAGAGGCAGCACCAGAACTGTATGCAGAGTTAAATTTTTTGAAATCCTAATTTGTCTGTATTTTCAGATACACCTCCTGATCTCATATTTCTTTAGCCCACCAGAAAGGGCATATTTTCATAATTCATCTTTGCAGATATGCATTAGAGTACAGAATTCTTTCTAATGCATGTTTTGAATGAAAGATTAAATCCTTCTCTCCCTATAATTTTATCACTGCTGTTGTTTTAATTTATAAGGTCACTGCAGACAGAATTTTTTTTTCTAAGGTGGGCCAGAAATGGCCTTTTCTTAAGGGCTTAGAGAAAGGGGAAAAACAATTGATGTAAGAGAATGATTTTCATTCCAGTAATGTTGATTCACTTGGCTCATAAGAAGAGCTTTTTTCCTTTGTTTACTTGGAAAGAATGAATATCAACACATAAATAATCATCTGGGAACTAGATTTCCAGGAGGAAGAATTTTCCTAGTCACTTTTCTGTTAATTCAAAGCAGTATCTTTTAAAACTGATGTAACTCACAGCCTTATGATGATCACGTTACTTTCCCTTAGGAGTAAACACAGACAAAAAGTGTCTGCTTAGTTTCCAAACTAGAGGAGTGTTGTTGCCTCAGGTACTCAAATTCCTACAGAAAAAAAGCTTTCCATAGCTCCTGTAGCTGTACATACTGAATGTAGCAGTGTACCTGGGGAGTTGCATGCCAACTTTTGCAAAGTACCATGAACTCTTCTTCAGAAAGACATGGAAAAACAATTTACAGAACAAGCCTCCCAGAAGTGGGTTTTTTTTCAGACAGTCTTTCACCTAGCTAAAGTACGCAGGCCTGATGTGCTATAGCTGGAAGAAACTAACCACATTATATAATTTCTGAACTGTTTTTGCCTTTCTTTTCACTCTTGGAAAGATATGTAACTGAACAGAACAACAGGGTTGACCCTTTCTTCAAACCCCATTGCAGTGCAATACTGAAACCTCCTTCTGGAAAATCCTCTTGGGCAAATACATTGCAATCCCACTTTTCAGATTTTGCAAAACCTAATGTATTTAACTTGTTAACAGCATCCCACAGAATCTGAGGTCCTAGGGCCAATCACTGTCCTTCACAGCCCAGGGATTTTGTAATACTCAACAGCAGTAAGAAATTTGTCCAGGAGGAAGGCCAGGGCCACTGGTCATGGACATCATCTGCAGCATTATCTCTTTCAGCAATATAACTTTGTTTTTAATGTTATATTGGGAAGTGTGTTGCTTACATTATGCATAAGTCTTCAAATGCTTTTATCAAGTACCTTGGATGTTCCAGATTGCACGCATGTTTTTGGGCTACATACTTCTATGGGCTTTCTTCTTTCTCATGGTTTCACAACACTGGAAATAGATAGAGAAGCAGATTCATCTTCCTCAAACTGCTCAATGTGAGAAAATTACACTTCTAGATTATGCTGTTATGAAAGGTTGCTGTGACCTGGAGATGTACTCCTTAGCTTATCATTTTCCAAGTTTAAAAGAATTAGCTGCCAGCAAAGGAAACTTATTTTCTGCTTGCTTTTAAAGCATTTTGCAGAATGCTATGCTTCTGGGTGTCAACAGACTGTGGATGCTACACAGGAACACTTAAATAAATACAAGTAACCAGTCATCACACTGGCTTCCAGATATTTACAGTAATGGTGCCAAAATCCCTCCTTCAGACATTGGACTTCTAAAACCTAATGAAGCAGGAGGTGCAAAGAATTTAGTAACTTAGAGGATAAGAAGTTGGAGACAGAAGCTGCAAAGGAGCCAAGCCTTACAAGTGTACCTTGAATGCACTTGGGGCATTTGGGGGTGAGGTAGAGTTTTTGTCTGTGCAGAATACCTGAACAGAATTGCTAAGTTTTGAGTCAGCAGAGTGCTACCAGCTTTACAGCTGAGGAATGTACGTTCTACCCAGATTGAGTCAAATGGAAAAGCAACTTTAGTTTTGTAATAAAAATTGCATGTGATTAAAAAAAAAAAAATCTCAGTGGATCCTCCTGAGTTGTGTTTTCATAATGGGAAAATATTGGTCTTTTCTAGTGGTACTTGAAATTGGCCAGAGTCTTTTGTTCAGTTGTTTCTAGACATAGTTCAGGACAGACATCTTTGGGGATGATTAGGCTAAAGAGAGTTTTTGGAAGGTATGCAGTTGTCTGAGTTACCAGTAAACCTACTGTTCAATGCTAGCATAAAATCTCACTGTCAGAACTGTGCTGGAACGTCCCATTTTTAATTACTATTTAATTATAATTAAAAAAAAAAATCTGGCCTTAGACTTCAGCTTGCTCAGTGGAGCAGCAGAGGTTGAGGCCTGTGCAGGGAGAATCAGTGTGATATTTTTTCCCCCATTGTTTTGAACTTTGTGTTCATTTGCATGTGACATTATAAAGAATGAACACAAAATGCTGCCAAGTCATGACTGTAACAAATCTGCACCTACTTGCACATAAGGTGGTCAGAAGTCAACCTCAGGAATATTTACTCCCTGCAGCCTGTCAGCAGTCTAGCAAAAAAAAGAGTACACAGCCTTATCCAGAATAATATTAGGGCCTCATTCATGTTTAGCTGAACCTACTTTGGAAAGGGAAATACCTTGTGACATTCTTCAGTGGCCTCTATGGACAAATAAATAAAAGATTTAATGGAGCCTTCACAGTAGGGTATTGGCAACTGAGAGGGACCCTGAGGACAGGGTTGTATAAATTAGGCAGAATTGGGATATTTTCAGAGCTCCATAAGGGATGAGGAAGAGGTCTTTCATCCAGGTTCCTGGGGCTCTGAGGGAAAAAGCCCTGCACCACGTTTAGAACAGGGAACAACCCTTTCTCATGAGTGTTTTGAGGCTGTGTGTGCATCTTATAGTCTGGCCTTGTTCCATCAAATACATTCCTCTGAATTGGACACTGGATAGTAAGGGCTTTTATTGTGCCAGCAGGTAATTAATTATGATAAATGTGCAAATTGTCTATTGTCTCAATAGACTTTGTAGAGCCAAAGGGTGCATGTGACTAAAAATATTCCCATTAAAGGTCTGCAGTAGTAATGAGCACTACAGCACTATTCCACGCTGAGTCACTGAGACCTGTCAATTACCTGTGGATTAAGGACCAATGGGATTTGAGCTAGATCCCTTATGACCTGAGTGGAAAGCCCCAAAGGGTTTTGTGGCACTGCCTCTTACAAATGCTCCATGACAGATCTGTCTTCAATCCTTATTCTTTCTCTCTTTTTTTCTTTTTTTTTCCTTTTAGTTTAAATTTTTTTAAAGAAAGTCAGACTTCAAAGTGACAGCCTAACCTGTTATTAATATGTCTTACAGTATATATCCTATGACTTTTTTTCTTGTCCCATTCATTAGCCTTCACTGTAGTTTCTGCACCTGGATGCTGGAAGGAAGGAGGTGAGGCAGGATGAGGGTGAAACAGATGACGCATACCAGAAGAAAAAGTAATTGTGGTGGTAAGAAGTTTTAGAAATTTGGAGAAAAAATCCTTTTCCTCCCAGTTTTCCAACCTCTTTTGGCTTTCTTGTTAGCCTTTCGGTGTTATTTGTGTGTGAGCATTGTTATTTGTGTGTGTGTGTGTGTCTGTGTGTGCACATATTAAGCACATTGTTATATGTAAAGAGGATGGTTCTTCACTTCAGCATCAAGGAGAAATCAGAACCACTTTGTCAACATAAATAAGCTATTAGACTATCCACAACTGACATCTTTGAGGTCATCTTCCATAGCCAGAATAAATTTCTCTTCAATAGTACAGATGGATACTAGGAAAGCCAGCAGATGCATTGTAGCTAATCAGAAAGAGACTCAGCAGGGTAACTAAAATCTCTGCTAGAATTCATATCCCTTCATGGAGTTTAATTAAAGAGCTTTGTGTGCATCCTTTTGTTTTATCTGTTGCCAGTGTTTTGTCTCCTATTGTGGCAGTTCCTTCAAATAACCATCAATTTGCTGTGATAATCCACTGAGGAGAATGAGCAGCACTGTTTAATTACATAAAAATGATAATGAGCTTTGGCTGTCAAAGAGTTAAGGCGCTGCTGCCGGCCACTGGAATACAAAAGAGCTGGTGCAAAAGGGGCCCCTGGAAGTCTGTGGCCCTTCAGACTTCATTGCTGAGCAGCAGTAACTGGCTTGAGCAAGCAGCAGGCCAGTGGAGCTTCCTTTGGGGAGAGAAAACTGAATTATTGAGCAGCCTCCTAACAGCAGGACACAGAGCAGGCATGGACAGATTTTTGTTTCACACCCCAGCAAAAATACAGGGCAATCCAAAGAAAGATCTCTTGTCCTACATAAGCACAATGCCTTTGGCATTTCTGCCTCATCCTCATGGCAGAAATTGGAGTTTGGGCATAATCAGATGTCATTTGGTGCCATTTTTGCTGCAGGAGGTAGCAGGAGAACTTGGGGGAATGGGGTTCTGGCTGTTGGGGAAACATGAGCCAAGGTGCAGATAACTGCAGATAACACAAGTGCTTGTGTTCTACCCAAGAGTAGCGTGGATCCAAGTTTATAAAGATGTAACTCTTCTAAGAGGTAAAAAGTTTCTGTTCTCAGACCTTTTATCCAATTCTCTTCTTTTTTTTTTTCTTTTTTCTTTTTTTTTTTTCACTAATAGGTGAATAAAATCTTGTGCAACCTCTGTATTTGGCATCCAAACTATTTACTCACAGAAGCCGTTGTTTTCCCTTCCTGTTTTCTCTAGCTGGGAACATGCTGCAGTAAGCATGGGGTGGGGAACTTTATAAAACAGGAACAGCACTGGATCTGACGAGGAGGCGTTGCTGGAAGTCCTATTTCTTAAAGCAGAGAACCAAGAATTCAGCTTAATATTATGTGACTGACTTACCAAGTGCTTGGCATCCAGATTAATTACAGCACTAATGAACTCCTGAGCTGTAGAGTGCCTGCAGGGGCCTCCAAGCTAGGTCTCCAGCCATGGAACTACTTGGCTGGAACACGTATGGTGGAGCTGGCGAAAACACACCCAGAACCAGGGATGTCTCTGAAGGCAGAGAGATGTGACAGGGCCTGCCTTCCTTCTCTCAGCATATGGCTTGGCCACCTTGCTGTGGGAAGCCAAGGACTCCAGCAGAGTGAGGTAAACAGGGGCATGGCCTGGGAAAGAGCAATGTTCTTACAAGTGTGACATGAACAGGATGGTGCTACTTTGGACTGACACTCCAGTGCCATGGAAAGGGGGAAACACTTTGAGGAGCACTCTGGTTTTGTTGGTTGTATGTAAGGAACACTGGCAATGGAAGTATTAGTGCTGAGTTTGTAAGAGATGCAGCTTTGCCCTTAATGCAACAGGACACTGTAGGATGAATGTTGCATTTTACAGGTGTGGGACTACAATTGCATTATACTGGTAAAGCATTTTTATTGTTGACAGTCTTTTAGACACTGGCCCCTTGGACCAGGTCCTTTGCGTGTCATTCTGCATATTTCTCACAAGAGCAAGTGAGCACAGGTGCCGTCTTCCTTCCTTCCACACCTCTCCTCTCTAATTGTGTATTCATACTGTCCATAACAGGGTTGTTGACTCACTTTCCTTTGTGGCCCCCCCTGGTGCCACTGTCTCTGCTCTTATATTTCACGATACCACCCTTGTCCTTCTTTGATCCCTGTGGGCACTGAACCCAGATGATACTGTTCAGCCCCAGAGCCACAGAACTCCTTTGGCTCTGTTGTGTTCCAGTGGCAAGGCACAGCAAAGCCTGTATGACCAAGGCACGCTGTCTTTTTTTTTCATAAAGAGTGCCATGCACCTGCCTCATTAGGATAAATGTGAATGCGAATCACCTCCTCCTCTTTTAAGCTCACTCTTTTTGACATCCCTTTCATTTATAACTCAGTCTCCTAACTTCATTCTGCATGCCATCTATGCAATACATCCTTTTCTCTCTACCCAGACAACTACAACTTCGCTGTTATAACTTCAGCTCTTGTTATCTTATGGATCAATCACTGTAGTCATCCTGTCATAAATGTGACAGCTGTACCGTACCAATCCCCAGTGCTCCTGCAAAGATAACTTTCCCAACGCTTAAGTTTAACCATATTGTCTGTTCTCTGTGCTTTCCCACTGCCTTGCTCTTGAAACTTAAGCTACTTGTTATTACTTCTAGGCTTATCACGACCTGTCTTCTCCCTACCTATAGTCACGTCCTCAGTATAGAAGAATTAGCTTCCACCTCTATTAAAACACAATCCTTGTCTTCTTTCAGCACTCATTCCATTTATAAACATTTTCCAAACTCAGAAGGAGCATCCTGTGGAGCTCTGCAAAGCAGCTTCTTTTGGCTCTTAGCATCCATTCATAAGGCTCTTCCTTTCCATGCTGCCTCTTAAAAGACTTTCTGGCTGGCTGAAATTTCCTTATTTTACTCCCTTCCCTGGCTATGCTGTCCTACCATTTTATGCACAGGCCATGAATGCTTTGGGATTGGGACTGTCACACTGTTCTGCCCAGGTACAGCACAAGCAGAAGAGGAACGTGGTCTGTGGAAAGGGCTCCTACAACACTTTGGTGTAAATCCTTATGCAGCAGGAGTGCAACCGTAAAAGCAAAGTGCTATAAGTGTAATAACACAGTAAAGGTGTCACTCTAGTGAAGTAAGCGATCCAGAAGAAAAGCAGATTCCCTGGTGTCTTTACACCCACACTTGGCTCATCCACAGTCAGAGGTTCCATCTCTTTCTGCTCCTACTTGCCTGGTGGAAAGGATGGTGCAGGCACACCTTCACCTCTTGCAGCACAGATTCATCAGCTTATCTTAAACTGCTTTTCTGGTGGCTCAGACTGGCAGGGCTGGGTGTGCACTGCTGCAGGCTGGGGGGCACATGTGGGCCCTTTGGGGTAGTAAATCCTAGCAGTGGGTTGGTGGCAAACAGCCGGGGTGTGGGAGAGGAGGAGCAGCTGGAATGTCTTCAGCCCTTGCAGCTGCGTGCAGTCTAAGTGTGTATCTACAGCACCACTGTACTTGCTGGCACTTCACAGAAACCTGTCCTTTCCTTTTGCGGAGACTCAGGAAAACATTGCTGGCTTTCTTTAGGAACTGAAATCCTTCATTATCCATGGAGTTTGACTAGTGTCGCATTGAAATGAACTTCAAAGCAAATTCACATCGAAACTGCTAGAGACTTCATGTTTGCTTGGTTTTGATACAAAACATGAAAACCACCTCAGGCTAGCTGGCAGTGCTTGTGACGAGCAAATCTTTTGGTGAAACAAGAGAGGGCTTCCAGTTACTAATGAAATCCTCCCCTCCCCACCCCCAATCCAGTGGGCATTTACATGGTTTTCTTGTGAACATTTCATGCAGCTTTGAAAAATCAAATGCTTCCTTACAGGAAATGTTTTTTCTCTGTTGTGCATCTCTTGTGGCCGGCTGCCAAGAGATCCTGATCCGACACCCAGCTGTGCTTCTATGACTGGCTTTTGTGACTGTGGAAAATCTTTTTTTTTTTTTCTGCCTTCTCCATTTTCTTTTCTTTTAAATATGTATAAACAAGTTGGAAATCAGAGCCTGTATGTTCTTTGAAGCCATACTGGACAGAAATGTGATAGCAAAAGGTTAGGGTCTTGCAGTCTTAAAAAGCCTCTGAGAAATAGAATAGATAAACTTTTTGTTAGTCTGACAAAAATTGGTTTTTATTCCCATGGTAAGAACCATGCCATATTTCAATATAAGTTAAAAGTAAGTGACAAAAGGCTCATCCCATATTAAGTTCTGTTACATGGGGGAGGAGATAAAGTTCATGCAAGTAAAACACAAGAAAATCAGTTTCCTTTTCTGGAAAACACATTTTACTGGTGTGTACCCTTCTATACTGTTTTTAGGCATTCTGAAGTACAAGGCTGCACAAGCAATCCATGTTAGCTTCATTTGAGTTTAATAGCAAGGTAATTACTAATGAGGTAATTTCATGTGGGCAGATGTGTGAAAATCCTGAAGGACACCCTGCTTTACACTTATGCAGCTGTAAAGTGTTGCAGTTATAAATAGCAGTATAACAGAGAGGAAGGGGGTGTGGGGAACAGGAGCAGGCCTGGCACAAAGAGCCAGCCAAACAGCCTTTCATTTACATTCTTAAAGCAAGGCCAAATCAAACTAACAAATAGAAGGACATTATGAAATAATGTCCAACAGGAACACTTCATGGCCTGCCACGTTAAAGTGGTTGTAGAGCCTGTTCTTGGCTCTGTGTACACGTGGTGTCCCACGTGGGGCATCAATGTACTGATGACACAAGGGCTCAGCAGTGGAGGCTTTGGGTGGTGTTCAGGTATATACCAGGAGAAATCCATTTGGCCCTCATGGAGGGGATGGAGGGGCTAAATTCCAAACTAGGAATTTGGCTGATATGTGGAACAAATGCCCGTTTTGGCCTGGGAAGCAGATGCAGCTCTGAATATAAAAGAAATGCTCTGTTTTCAAAAATAACTTGGTATCTTTCTTAAGATAATCACAAGAAAATAGCATTAAAAATAAATATTTTTTTCCTTTTGATTTGTCATTATTATGATTTGGAATATTTAAGATTTGTGCTTCCAGTTTCTCCTCATCTCTGTCAGTAGATTTGATGTATGTTTCTTTTCTTGTTAGTGAAAGCTGAGGTTTTCTCTGACTGTGAAACTGGGTTAAATATTTCCTGCTTTCCCAATCTCTCCAGTCTGTAAGATGGTCTGAAACAGTAGTTTGTGGTTCAATTTCAGATTTCTGAAAATAATGTTTAAAAAATTTCCCTTTTTTAATGAAGATTTACTTTCTTTTTTTTCCCTACCCATTCTTCACTGTTGTCAGTAAAATATTCCAAATGGCACTGTAAGTATGACTTCCCCATGCTCCAATAATGCCCTTTGATGATGATAAGGGAAATAGAAGATCTTTCTTAGCAGGCTAAAGATATTGGAGTCTTCAAAATGGATTCACACAGCCTGCCTCTTTGTGCTCAGGAGGACAGTTGAATAGTCCTTCTCAAAGGCACAGCATCTGCCAGGGGTGTGGAACACTTGTGCACCAACATCCAGTTATTGTGTGGACTGTGGAACAAATTTGTGAGGGGAGAAGTCCTGCTTGCAACTGTGCAGTTTTCTAAATCAAGGGAAAAACCTGTCTCAACCTCAGAACAGTGTGTTCATTGACCTCCAATTCAATCAGGTTCACAGCTGAAGAACCTACCAACTATAATTGCTCCTTTCTTCTAGGAGTGAATTTTCCCTTTTATCATGTCTTCTCAACTGGAACTTGGTTAAAATAAATAGAAGTAGAAAAAATATTAGTGTTGCAGTAAGGGCTCTGTAGAAAATTCAGAAAGTCTTTAAAAGACAAAAAGAAGGAGGTACTCTGTGCACTGAGAAGTTGCACTTTCTATTTGGGAAGGCTGCTATGGCAACTTCAACAAGCAGTTTAGAGATGTCATTGCTTTGTATGGTGGTGAGTGGTCATTTTTAATGCACTGTATTTTCCTCACCTGTGGCCTTCAGGGCACATCAGCTGCAAGACTGGCAGGCTCTTCACTTGCTCTGTTCAATCTGCATGGTTGGGTAGCAAACCTGTGTTTGCAACTCCCACCATTTTGATCAATAAAAATGTTGTGGTACCTCATGGTGGTCAGGGAAGCTTGGGCTGCCTTTGCCACTGCAGTTCTGCTGGGTTTTATGCTGGGGCTCTTGTGGTTTTACCCCTAATTCCCAGAAAACGCTACAGAATTTGTTTTAACAATGAGAGTGAGCTTTCTAAACAGCAAATCAGATATCCTCGTTTCCTTGAATCTCAGCACCTTCCATAGCTGGGATAAGAGAAGAAAGTGAATTCTTTGACAGTCAAGGAGGACTTAAAGGAGTGCTAGAGAAGCTGAGTTTTGTAGCTGTTCCCTTCTCTAATTGTATCATATTTCCGTGTGAGCTTGGAGCCCTTAAGAATCCTCACCAAACCCCAGTACCTATCACCTCGGTGTATGAGGATCTTAGCTTGCATTTTCTTGCAACACTTTTCTGTGCCTTATGGCTGCCAAGAAATAGTTGGAAACACTGCTGAAGGGTCTACACAGGAGTTCTTTCCTTTCTTTTAAAGTGTAGCAAAAAAAAAAAAAAAAATCTAAACCACAACATAATTACTTTTTACATTTAATAAAATCTTATGATTTTAGAGAGACTGACTCATGACATTTGAATGCAAGGAGCTGGTAATCCTGCTAGAAGAAGTGTTAAATCCCTTCAAGATCTGCCCTGCTCATCAGCTTTATTCACAAAGAACAATGGGGCAGGCAATGTGCTTATAACCAAAAAATTAAGCTCATGCAAAGATGTCATTAGATGCCCAAAGGATCTCAGGGAGATCCTCTCCCTGAAAGAATTTTGACCTGAGAGTGATTATCTTAATAGCCACTCCTATGTCACCTTCCAATATCCAGGAAAAAAAAAAAAACCTTTGAGAATCTCTTTTATGATGAAACTATACAATTGGAAGGATTCCCTTCGCTTGTGCTGCAACATATTAATTGGAAGAGTGACATAATTTAAAATGTGTTGTTCAAATGACACAGCCCATGCCCACCTGATTTGGATATCTTTTCCCCCTTCCAAAAATCAGAAGGAAATACGGAGATATTTTATACTAAATATTGGCCCCTGTGTATGTCTTATCACTTGCACTTCTTCCCCTTTCCACCAAGCACAAAAAAATCTTTTATCTTTGTGGTTTATGCATGCTGTTGTGGTATTTTTTCTTGCTACTTGTCTAGTTCTACCTTTATGAGGTACGCTTATGCCTCTGGGGCAGAGTAGTGGAGGAGGATGTTTAAAATTAGGTGCAAAATTATAAAATGCTGACAAATATTTATGTAATGTGTACTTAAAATCACTCAAAATCAAGAAATTATGTTACCAAATCAGGAGACAGCAGTGCTGTTTCATGCTACCAGAGCCCCATTGGAAAAAAACCCACTCTGGATTTGGATTTTCTGTTTCTAGATCCCACCACCCTTTGGACAGAACATAAAATAATCATTTTAATAATAAGGTAAAATAAACACAGTTGGATGATACTGGGACATTTCCAGCTAAGTCTGTTTTGCCACTGGGAGAAGTTTATCATGACATACAGAGAAGCTGGGATGTGTAGGATATTACCTGTGTTTTACAAAGAAGGGGCCTCCTGCTGTGGAAGCTCTATTGTGCCTTAGAGGCTTGTACAGTGCCCTCAGCTAATAAACTGAAGGTTACTTCTTCCAAACGAGCACTAGTCAGCATAAATGCGCAAAAAGTGTATAAATCACAAATATATTTCAACCTATATTAATACAAAATTAAATGTTTTAGAACCTGGGTCACTGGTAAATCCAAAATGCCATGGAAACATCATCAGCTTTAGTAGAAACGGTGAGATCATAGGCAAGATCTTTAAAAACAACACTGACTGGTTCTGTAAATTTCTTGACTTCTGCACTTAATATTTTTAATCTGAAATTACCAATAAAAATATCTGTTGCCCTGGCAGATACCAGGCACAGACTCCTGATGTGGTGGGTAAAGCAAATGTCCTATTACCTGCTGCAGAGGCAAAGCTGTGCCATATTTTTCCATAGGTATTTAAGGCCAAGAGGGACCATTACAGCCATGTAGTTTGACCTTCTACATAACACAGACCAGAGAATTTAGCTCAGTGATTGCTACCCTCCAGGTATATTTCAAAAGTGGAGACAGATTTAATCCTTTTTTTTTTTCCTTTTGACCCTTCAGTGTGCTGAACTGCCTGAATCTGACTCTTTTTTAGAATTAAGAGGCCTTAATTTTAATTTATGGGGATTTTTTTTTTCAGAATATGTACATAAATACATTCATATATAGAGGGATGTATCGATATATAAAATACACACATGTGTGTGCAGATACACATTTAAAATGTTTTGCATTTTGTATTAGTAGTTGGCACCACCATAGAGATGACCTCAGATTTGAAAAGGTACAGAGTCATAGGAAACTTGGGAAAGGATGGCAGAACGTAGCATGACCTTTACATGCAGCTGATCATGGGCCTCTCTGGTGAAGTGTTTATCCTTGATGTCAAGTCGGCACAGGGAAGAATTAGAGGCCTGCAGAGAGAAACAATTTGCCTCACCCTGAAGATATTGCCAAAAATGTGATGCAGGACAGAGACTTCTCAGTTGGGGCTCATTTTAAAAAGGCAGAAGGAGGGCAGGCACTCAGCTGTTTGCAGGGATGTTGAAAACCCCTTCCCTGTGCCTACTGTGGGAAAACACCGTGTAGGAACACGCATGCTGAGGAGCAAGTGTGGAGCCTGCTTTGCTACCTACTGCATCTGTGCTGGGTTGGAGCTGAGAGGCTTTTATCTTTCACTTCAAAAAGCTTTCAGTGAAAGCTCCAGTGATATTATGTTACTTTACCTTATGTAGGCTAAAAATAACTTTTGAAAGAGCCTGAAATCGCCTTGCGCACTCTCAGGAGTGTGACAAACATGGTGGGATACAGTCAGACCTTCAGCGATGTTGTGTTTACTGCCAGTGAAGACCCTTGGCCACCCTCAGAGAAACAATATCTGTTAAGTGGTCCATTAAGTGCTGTGGTCTGCCTGATTAATGAGGCAGACTTATTTATTGTCACTGAAACTTGACCTGGAAGCTTCTTTTAGAGGAAAAACTGCAATGGAAAGTTATCACACTTTGGATAGGTACATACTAAAGAAATAAGGCCATATAAAAATGAACTTTTATTACTATAGCTACCCTCTCTTTCACAATTCCCATAATAGCCATGACCAGTCTGAATGACCTCCCAGTGGGTCTTTTTATTGATACTTCCCAGCAGGAGTTTCAGTCTGATAAGTAGGTCAGGATTCAGTTGGTCTGGTTCCCATTTGAATGCATGACAAAACAGGAGGATTTCAGCTTCACTGTCAAAAAGGTTCTTCTCTTTCATGTTCAGGTTATCTAATATCTAGAGGGCAGGTGCAGGGGTAAAAAAAGAAAAATCACAGTGGGGAGAAGGATATTAAAGAAAAGAAAGTAGCAAAATTTAATCCTCTTAGTGATAGCATGACTAATGACTCCACAATCTGTACTCTGCCATTTCCTTTCTACTACAAAGTTGTCCTGCTGCAGACTGTTCTTAATGTCCTAAAATATTTTGTAACCACCTTTAACTTCTGAAGTGATCTCCCACTTATCATCATAGCACTATCGTTTTGGAGTGGAAGAGAGGGTGTGTTGATGCATCCTGCCCTCCTCCACAAAAATGCAGAAGGTCCAGGGGGCAAAACTGAACTTGCTCTGACAATTCCTGCTTCTCCCTTCTCTCCACGCGCCTTGTCCTGGGAAGGGAGCTCATGCAAATTTCCCAGTGCCCCTCTGGCACTGGGAAAGGAAATTTAATCTAATTTACTAATTCACCCATAGGCTTATGATGAATAGAAAATGAAGAGGTGTGTCATCTTGTCCAGAGAAGTTGGGGGTGATGAGCTGAAACCAACAAATATATTGCAGAGAAGATATCAAGCTGGACTAAAACCAAATTCTCATTGGTGAATTATTAGTCCACTGTTCATTATGATGTCTAGTTTCAATCCTAATGAGGTGGAACTTGATGAGATAATTACTTTGAACTATAGGATTCTGTTTGCTCACAACAAAAGCTTATAGTATGGTATCATCTCATCAAGTCTTTTACTTTTTTCTCAAAAGTTATTAGGTTTCTTTTAAAGGGGATGTTTGTCTTTTCTCATTTAATGAAAATATCATCTTGACTGCAGATATTTGGTACCTGTCAGGATTTATCCAAGGGTAACCACCATCTGCAGACATTTCCTACGCAGTCTGGTTGAGAAGAGTCTCAAAAAAGAACTGTTGAAAAGATATGTAACAGGGAAATTTGGTGCAAAGTTTGTCCCATTTGTATATTGTCTGATACAAAAAAAATGAAGTGAACTGGTGTTTTTGGAACATTTTTTTGAGTCAGATGTTTCACACAGCATGGACCTGTACCGTATAATTTGCACAAAGTGGATTGGAGCACACGGTTCAGCTAACTGGCAGCATCACTAGTGTGTGGGCACCTCAGGTCCCTCTCGCATCCCACCCTTGCTGACTGTTATGAACAAATCCTCAGTGGACAGGGTGGGGCCATCCCTGGTGTTGCTGTGACCCTGGGATGTAGTTAGGCTGGGTCCCCGATCCGCAGTTGTGGGAGGTGGGTTCTCAGCAGGCTCGGCCCGGTGCCACAGCCACGGGACACGGGTGGCCCGTGGGGGACGCCAGTGCCTCTGGGGGCCCCTGGTCTCACGGTTGGGTGAGGGAGCGCCAGATGGGGTCCCACAAAAGGCGGCGGGGGAAGCACGGGCACCCCAGCACGCTGGGGATGGGTGGCCGCCCTGCCCATGGCGGAATCTGCGCTGTCCCATTTCCTGCAGGAAGGGGCAAGTGTTGTTCCCCATAAAGAGGGGAGCACCCAGCAGAGTGGCCACCCTGTTGCCAAGCAACCATCCTGCCTGTGTGGGGGCTCCCCTGCATTGCTAAGTTTGAATGCTAAAAGAGTTAACTCTGGCTAATGGCCCTTCCCTTGTCACCTGGCAACTGCCTTTCTTTCAGGAATTACCCCTCACAGCCCTGGAGAGCCAACACCAGAGGAAGGCATAGGCAGATGAGACCGACCCTTGCTATCTTGGGAGCATTTCTGGGAAAGAAACACCCCCCAAAATAAAACTCTGCAAAGTGAGAGGGAACCAGACGATGCCCTGGCTGAAGAAGAAGCAGATGCACCCCCTGATCCTAATTTGAAGACTCACCATGCAAAGAACTAGACTGGTGTGGGAATGGGAGAGGAAGGCTGAGTTGATTAGAAAAGCCTTCTGGTGTTCACATGAGGACAAGGATACAGAACATGTGATCTGTGGTACAGACACAGTTCTCTGCATCTCCTGATTTCTCTGGATTGCTGTCTGTGACAACATGGGCAAACCTTGCTGGGCTTCCCCCATCCAGCTGGTCTTTTCAATGAAGAGCTGAATATTAATAAAGGTGCAAGCCCTGTTCCTTTCACTGACTATTCATTTCAGCCTGGAATCTAGGGGCACTTGTGAATATATGGGTGAAAGAGTTCCTGGATTTTGTTGCTTTCTCCAATGGTGTTAGGGTATGTTTGTTTTGCTGAGCAGTTACTCACAGTTAAAGGGCAGGGGGAGGGGGGCTGGTGTGTGTGTTAAATCCTTTTTCCAAAAAGGATGTGATGTACTGTTTGAGCCCTGTCACTTTGTTCAGGAACCCAGAATTGCTGGATTTGCCATCATTTGGTAAGGAAAGGGAACAAAGGAAGCTGCCTTCAGTTCATAATAACAGAAGGATTTTTATGTGTGTTCCAGGATGCAGCAATATGTTAGAGAGCAGGACAAGTAGTTTGGTACCTGCTTATCCTCTTTTCCACAAATATCACAGATTTTGGATGAGGCATTAATTTTTATCTGACCACAGCTTCTTAGCTAAAAATCAGATTGGTACAATACAAATCTTTGGGTATGTCAAAGGGCCAAATATATTCTTTTTTTCAGAGAGTCTAAGCTTGAAGGAGCTCCAGAAGAGCTGTGTTTATAGCAATCAAGTGAAATTCATTGAGGGAATGGGAGGGTGTGTTGAAATGTTGTGGAACTGAGGACAAATTAGGAAAAGAAGCTAATTGGATTAGTAGTTGGGATGGAAACAAAAGGAACTATCAAGCACTATAATACAATCTTGTGCACTTTAAAATGTGGAGGAAAGATGAAGGCACATATTTTTTCCACTCATTAGTATCTTACACTAGTAATGGCATTAGTACAGAACAGTGGCTTTGTACTTTGAAATCCTTGATTTTCTCCACAGAGACACAGACAGGGAAGGGGCCAACTCCATAACAAGACCGTAGGAACTGCCACTCACCATTCTGGATCAGACTTTCTAGTTTGCCTCCACATCACATCTTGGCCTTTTAGCCAAAATCTAATGCAATATCCATTCTTGTCAACTTAATGCCAGATCTATCTTCAGTTTGAGGTCTCAATGTTGCATGGGTGTGAGGAGCAGAAGATCAGCTTGGAGCTTTCTCCAATGCAGTGCCCCCAGGAACAGGGTGATGGGAATAGTGAATATAGAGACAAAAGGGTGAGTATGCAGCAATAGTGAGTATGCAGCAATATTTCTAAACAGTATTTTCCCAGGCTCCAGTGACTCATAGTTCAAGGGCTTCTGGGCCAAAGCAAATCTTTGTGTAAACTCTTTTCCAGGAATTTTCCAGACTTTTCTGAGCCAGGTAAATTTTAACATTTTGCAGTAGGAATATCAACTCAGTGTGTTAAGAAGCATCCTTTTCTCTTGGCTTTGGACCCCATACCTGCCTTTCCTGCTTATGCTCTCCTAGTTTTTGTTGTTTTTTTGGGGTTGTTTTTTTTTTTTTTTTGAGACATAGAATAACCCTTCTCTCATTCACCTTCTTTGTGGGCCACTTAGGATTTAGGACTGTGTCATGTCTCTTTAAAAACTTGTAAATTGTGGTTACAATACAAATACAGTTAATTTAGTTTAATGGCAGGCTGTGTAAGAAGAAAGCTAGCAGGAAGTTAAAACAATGATACATCCTTCAACAGATATTTCAGTGTGATTAAGAGACAATACAGAAGCTATTAACTGCCAGGCTGCAATGAAGTTAAACAGCTTGTTTTGTTTTTATTGGAAAGCAGAAGGACTACAAAGAATTTAAAATGTCGTTCAGATCAGGGCAAAGGAGTTGCTAAGAAGCTATTTCCTCATGTAAAAACCTTACTGAAAGGTCTGAGGAGCTTGAAGCTCCTAAACTGTTTTCATAGGGAATAGGTAGGAGAAGATCATTTATAGCTCTAAAACTCCTTTTCTTTGATGTTTGTCCACTTACAATTCAGGCAGACAATACTGTGGTACTTTTTCTTTGTTAGAACAGAGGGAAGAAACAGAAGTAGTGAACCCTGTCAGACCCACATGGATAAGCCCTGTTGACATTTTGGGCACTGAAACCCATGCCAGAGCCTAAGCAGAGAAGAACTTGAAAGTTCCTAGGAGAACTGGTGAAGAATCGGGTTTTGTCAGTTAAGGAGATGCAGCGAGGACACTGTGGAGGGCATGGGTGTTTGGGAAGCCCTCCAGGCATTGTTTTCACTTTTAAGTATTTTTAATGGTTTTTGCCTCCAGGATAGATATGGTTTAGAGAACCCATAAAAGCGTGCAGTCTTTTAGAAACCCTAGCTTATGTTTCTTTAGACTTTAATACCTTTTGTTGGCATTGATATTTTTTTATTAAATGAATTTTTGGGGGTTATTTGTCCGAATACTTTGGCACTGGCTGTTTTGAATAAACTTATGCTTCCATAATCCTGATGTTTTATGCATAAATGCTCCTTTCTCTTTTAGCCACAGGTGTTAAAGCAAGACGTGCTGACTAGCTGCAGGTACTTTTCAACACTAGTTGTCTCCTAACATTATGTCCTAAATAATCCCCAGGCTGGCTCAGTGTTGAATATGCAGATGTTTAACCATGAATCCCAAAGGTTGTGTTCCTGGCTGTAGAAATGTCCTGTATCTATTAGAGCAGGAAATTCAAGCTCCATCATAGGGTTTCCTACGACTTGCTTAGAGTTCTTTTGCTGAGAACATGGAAACCACTGGTGTAGTTTTAGCCTCCGTGGAACAAGTCCATGAATTTCTACAACCATGTGGTCCATGTGCTGTTTGGAAACTCAGTAAGATTCATCAAGGAAAGAAATTTGTGAATGACACCTTCATCTGTAAGGTTGGTGCTTGAAAATTTCTCAGTAGAAAAATACCAATTGTTATTGTCATTTTATCTGGGTTGTTCACCTCCAAAAGAATTGAATCCATGAACTATTTCTTCATATGCAGCAAAATATTACTGCTGTGGAAAAGTCATTATCTGTGGAGAATTAAATGCTCAGCTTTCGCTGTGCTCGGAAATGGTGTACCAATGGTTTTGGTTTCCCCTTCCCCTGCTTTGAGCCTTGTGAAGAAATTACAGAGAGAGCTGTGGAAGCATCTAGCTTTGGAAATTCAGGCCTGGAGTTTCCAGTCTTAATGTCTTCAGGGACAAATGGACCCACAGCATCCATAGATGGCAGAAGCCACAAGTACCTTGTGGGGTGACTGGCCCAGGGACTCTTTCCTTTGTTGCCTGTTCATGACAAGGTGCCCATCACCCTCTTCTGTTACACAGCCTCATCCCCTCAAAATTGGATCCCAGCCAGTGTATTTGCCCCACACAAATAAAGGGACCATAACCACATACTCCCATCTACCTCTTACACTCCTGCAATCTGTCATGGTAACATCCCTTCACTAGTGATTTTATTTGTACAAAAACATAGATTAGGCCCATGTTCGCTTTGTGTCAAAATGTACTTGCAGATGCTTGATAAAAGTCTGTAGCCATGATACTGTTCTATCTATTTTGTAACTACTTGTATGTAAAATGTCTGTGTGTGATCATTGCACAACATTTGGATTAGAGATTATGGGGATTATTAGCCAATGCTCCTGGCAGCAGCTGAGGAAGACAGGCTTGGGAGTCTTGGCTGAGCACTTGTCACTAAACCTGCACTTCCTTCCTCATCCAGCTTCCTGTTCAGCTCCCAGGAGTATTTCTGATCTGGGCAATGGGTTATTGACTCAAATGTTTGCCTTTTACTCTTGGTTGAATCTCCGAGTGTTTCCAAGCTGTGGTATGCTGGCTGCTCATGGAGCCCAAGTGTGTTCAAAATGCTGCCCAGCTGGGGAAGAGATCAGTGCTTCCTTCCCACTGGTGGTCCCTGCTGCTGCAAGAACTGTCACTGGGAAAAACCGCATAGGTCTGCGGCTTTTGTCTCTTATGGGCAGAGCCATCTCTTGTAAAACCTTGCTTTGGCCATTTTCCAACTGGGAGAGGTTAGAAAACAGTCTGGCAGCAGCTTCCACTGGTCTTTCATGTCTGACAGACTGGACCAGGTGGACCGTTTCACTCAGGAGTTTGTATCTTTTGCCATCCAACTTCTTTTCTATGCTTAATGACTTTTACAGCACATTCTGGGCAGCTCCAGTTAATCTCATACTTTCATCCTCCTGTGATCTCACTCAGTTTCCTGGAGAATGAAGTGTGAAGGTGCAGTTGGCTTTTTCTGTACACTAAACCCTCAGGCTGCCAGTGCTGGAAAGGGGCACACATAGTAGTGATACAGCTTATGCCTAATTTTTGAGGTGAATGGAAAGGTGCCTGCCCTTGCAAAGATCAGTCCTCTACTGGAGAAATCCTGATAGCACTGATATTTCAGTGCAAATTAGTTGCAAATTATAACCTCTGGTCTGTATATATGAAAACACCCAGTTACATGCTGAATTTATGTAAGGCCTTTTTTTTTTTTTTTTAGACAAGAATGTGGAAAATGATGCAAATATTCCTAGAGAATAAACTGGCAATTACTATATTTATGTAAAGAGGATATAGAAGACACAGATGGCTGATTTAGTGCCTACCAATGTACTGACATATGCAGGGAGCTGCTTCATGTACATATGTGTAGCAGTAACTGAATATTAAAATTGAACCACTCTCTGTGTTTTCCCTCATTTTAAAAAATCTGGTCTGCTTTATTTAGACTATGCATTTCTATTCTTTTTGGAATGTCTGCACAATATTTACTGAATTCATAAGTCAAAATATTAACTCAGTTTTCATAAATTGAAGAACACTAACCATTTCTGTGGTCTCATCTTGTTTGCATTTAATAGAGAATTCCCAAGTTGAGTAAGAAATTTTGAGAGTGAGAAGAATTTTGCAAAAGAAGTTCATAAAGATGTCTAGTTCAGAGAGGATGCATCAGCTGCAAAAGTCCTCAATATGCTGTAATAATTGCAAACTCCTTTTAATAAGATTTATTAATGGGATTTTCAGATGTTTCTTAGGATGATCACATGGAGTTTTTAATAAACTAAAGACTATAAACTATCTCTAGGTTAAGGACTATAAAACTCGCTCTAGGTTAAACTCATCTATGGACTGGAATCATTATTTGGACCATCTTTAAAATTTCTGCTGTTTATTCAATAGTCTAAAATGAGCTTTATGAGCTGTAGGATTTAATTATGCAAATACTCATTTAAGATTTGTATGGACCACAATTAAAAACATAGCTGGAGAAAATATGCACATATTCAACACTGTGCCTGGTAGACATGCTCTGGAGGTAAGCATCTCCACCAATTCAAAGTATTTTAGTTCCAGACTAACTTAAGAAAATTACATTTACACCATGGTTCCTTACTTTCTCTCTCTCGCTTTATTTCCAAGCCTAACAGTTAAGATCAATCAGTGAATCAGGACAGAGAATGAGACCTGCTTTCTCTACTGCACATCATTTCTAGGGCATGTTAGGGCATGTTCTGATGAGAACTTAACTTGCCAGCATCCTCACTAGGATTATGTCTTCAAGTGCACCTCTTTCTGTAAACTTAAAATAGTCAAATTTCATAACAGATTTTGAAAGAGTAAGCTGCCAAGCATGAAGTTTCAGTAAATGATCTCCTTGAATCCTTAGCTTGTGGCAAGGGTTAACTCTGCAAATGTTAACAAATACTTGCCTTCACTCTGCCTTTTGTTACCTGGAGTATAATCTAATCAAAGGAGTGCTGCCCCCTTCCACTGTTTTTTATGGAAGCTGAGTGTACAGAGTCTCCTCTGGCAATGACCATAAAAGGCTTAAAGCAGAAGCATTTTCTGACACATGCGAAGTGCAAATAAAGTCTACAAGAATCTCTTCAGGACACTAATATATAAAACCTTCATCCCACAGAGTTAGCATTCTGGTGTTAAGTTGCAAATGAAGTGGAAAATCTTCTGTGCTAACAAGACCTAATAGTGAAGCTTTGGGCCCCATTTTTTGCGACTTACAGGAAATCATTACTAGTATGAAAAGGAGCATATTTTCTTCTTTTTCATGGCAGTGGTATGAATTTTGTTTTAAAGAGATGATGGTTGTTGCATTAAACTCGCTCATGTTCTCAAGTAAGAGCGCTAGCAGTAATATTGCAGGCGATGTGTTGTTTTGTGCTCTTTATCTGAAGATCCCACAACAATATAAGATGAAATTACCCCATGCTGGAAGCTAATCACACATTTTCTATCTCCTCCCCTAATGTTGCCAGATTGTATTAATCATAAATGTCAATGAAGTCTCCAGATGACTTCCTGACTTTTGACAAAAGGCCTTCATCTCAGCCTCTTAAATTCCAAGGTCAAGGGGAATGTAACATTCAGAATAATTATTAGCATTATTTTACCTTGACATTTCAGCCCTGCTTTCAGTTTAGCATTCCAAACAGGCAGTGAAGACAAATGTTGTCTTTCAATTCAGTGGAGGGAATTGCCCCAGTTAAACCTGACTTTAAGGATATCTAAAGCTCTGCATTAATGTGCTGTCCCATTTTTTAGCAAGAAATGCTTCATGAAGGAGAGAAACTTTCATTAAAAGCAGTCAAGATTTACTGTCAGAAGAACAAGCAATTTTTGAATTGCCCCTTTTTCCCCTAGGCTGGGATAATAATCAGAGCTTCTCATTTTTGGAGGAATAAGTGGTTGTGCTGGCCTAAATATTCTTTAGCCTTTTGTTTCAGCTAAAAGGTCAAAGTTACAATTTTGTCTCATCATAAACTATAAGTGGTACCTTGTCAAAACCTTGTTACTTGTCCAGGATCTTGCACCCATCCTTTGTACATACTTGCATTTACTTTATTTTTTTAACATCCTGTCAGGTAATAGGGACAGAATATATTTTTTGTGAGTTTTTTCCCAACAAGGAAAAATGTTTTCACCAAAGCACAGATGAAAAGAAGACACAAACCACTGCCAGCTCTCCACCCAATCAAGGTCAAATAGCTGCGGGGCTGTGTGTGGTGCAGTCTGGTTCAGTCAAACAATTTTACTTACTCACTTCCTGCAAACTTTTGATGACCCTCTAGATTCTGGCAGTCTCTGACCCTCTAGATTCTGGCAGTGTCGATAATGAGGTAAATAACTGTATAAACATTGTTCACTGTAATTTGGTCAGAAGGCAGGTGCATACAGACAAACCACAGACTCTGGTTAGTCTTCAGTCTATAGTCCTTTTTGGTACAGTATGGAGAATAAATTCACTTCCTATGATGAGCACAATTTATTTTAAGACCGATGTGCTCATTAAGTTCATGGCAAAGTTTTGCTGTAGAGAAAAAATGGAGCCACACTGCAAAAGGCTATAGAAGACTGCATAACTTTAGCTCCCTGTTCTTTTTAGCTGCTTTTCCTACTTTTCTATGCCTTTCTGTGAAACCTTGAAGATAAAATTGTTTTGCATGTTTTGGGCTGTAATTCATGGCTACTCTCCAGCTGATAGCAAATTGCTATTTGCATCTGTTATGGTTGTGTGCCCAGTGTGTGATTTTACACAACTGCTGTGGCCCGCACTGTTTCAGTGGAAGTGAATTTTATTGACTTTTACTAAAATTTGACTTTGGGACTTCACCTAGCTGTAAAGTAAATTGATTGGTGCTGACATTCCTTTTCTTCTAACCTCTAGCTCCATGCAGATTCATACTAGAAATGTTTTTGTCTCCAGCACAAACACACTCTTTCTCTTATTCTTTCTTTATTTTAAATTAGAAGTCTTGCATAAGTATTGGATAAATCTCTATAGTTCACTGCATAAATGTAGAACAATCTGCAGTGTTTATTCCCCCAGACTTTTCAGGCAAATTTGACATTGCCTTCTTACTTAAATGCTGTAGATTTTGACAAGGCTTCCTGATTGTACACAAATATCAGAATGCTTTCTGTGAAAAGTTGGTGAAGGAATGCACCTCCATAATGTACCAAGGAAGTCCACAGGAGTCTTGAACCCATTTCCAGTCTCCATTTCCTTCCCTGTTTCCTCCTATTAGATATTTACTAAGAATAGATGACTAATCTGCAGTGAGTTTATGGCTGCAGTTCCTGACCTGTTCCTAGTTAGCTTTCAGTGGCTTAAGCAGTGCTGTGATTAATTGCGCTGATAAGAGAAGTGGAAGCTTCTTTTCGTCTGTCTGCCTGCCAAGCTTAAAAAAAAATCAGTGAATCCAAAGAACTAAGCAGGAGTAAAGAATTTATATTAAACCCTGTGGAAATTAATTTGTGCTGTCTCAGCTAAGGATCTGGCCCATTTTATGAAACAGAATTAAGTTTGTTCACTTCATTACATAGGAGCTGCAGTAAAGCACATGCATTGCATGCATATATACAATGTAAGGAAATAAGCTGTTGCTGGTCTTTTACATCATGATTTTTACTTAGTACTATGTGATGTTGAACAAGGGTATGGAAAAACATTCCATTGAAGATGCATATTTTCCCTTCTTTGTCTCCCCTTCCCCTACATATATAATGTACTTTTAATTTTCTGACAAGGTTTTCCTGGACATCTGAATGTCTCATTAGTGCTAATTTACCACACGCCACCCTGCAGAGTGGGAAAGAGATTCAGATGATCTAGCAGTAACCCAGCAAAAAAAGGCTTTCTAGATCCCCTGTCGTCCAGCTACTTTGTATTCCCTTTTAGGGGCTGCCTTCTGGAGTTTCCTCTGTTTTCCTTTAGGATTATCTGACCCCATAAAATCTCTCTTCCTTGTACTAGCATTTACTTCTGTGTCTCCAGCAAGCATGAGATTGGTGTTTTTTAGGGCTGAGAATACAAAAATATCACTTTCTAGAGAGCTCTTTTATTTTTGTACAAGCAGTACAAAAATTCTTTCCTCACAATGCACTGCAGCCCACAAATTCACCTTTTCAGGAGACCACACTCTGGTGTCATTTCTAACTTAATTAGTCCTTTGTACAGTCCCACTTTTAAGCCCTTGTAACCTAGAGCCTGGGAGATAATTATTTTCATCCCTGAAGAGAGCTCTTTCAAAATCCCTTTGCATCTTGTGGGTTAAGTGTTTAATGTTTCAGCTAGAGATTGGTAAGTGCAGGAACAGAAACTGAATGGAATCCATTGTGTCTGGTGCCCATCCATTTTAAATAATTTTCCTTTTGGCCTTAAAGTTTCTTTTTTAAATGTATATTAAAAAAATATTTGGAGTTTGCAGTGAAGAGGAACTAGAGATTATTTTTCCCCCTTTCAACTGGAATAAGCACAGGAGTGTCTGGCTGATAATGGATCTGCAGCAGCACAACTCCAAGGCCTCTATTGTCTGTGTTTTTCATTAAGTGATGTATGTCTTCCCAGTAATACAGAACTGCCAACAAAGGAGTGTTGTCAAGTGTGGAGGAGCAAATTGATTCAAATCTACTTTTGGAGTCAGATTAATTTTCTTGAAACATTAAAAATAAAAAATTACTTCATGCTGACAAGAAGTCCTAAAAAATTGGTCTGTTGAGGTAATTTATATGTGTGTACACACAGACAGGTATTCAGGTCTGGCTTTTTAGTTTGAGACAGTTATAAAAGTGATTGAAAACAAAGGGAGTTGTTTGGGAGCACTGCTTCAGTGAATCAAAACTATTAGGGATTTTACTGTTGTGAAAACAGGATTTATTTAATAGGCCTCTCCAAAGTGTTTTTCCCCTCTGCCTCCAAGCCAGAGTGGACACTGGCATGTGAGATGATTGCAGGCTGTGAATTTTCAAAGAGGTTTAAAGTAACAAGACCACCCCAGTTGCTGCGCTAATGCTGTTGCTGCCCTTCGAAAGAATTCTGTAAGTGTTTGAATTGCAGTGGCAGCACAGTAATTGAGGAGACTTGTTCAGGAAACAACTTATGAATGTTTCCTTACCCAAGAGCTCTTTGGTCAAGAACATGAAAGCAAATGTATCTTAAAGAAACCTAGTAAAAACCTTAATGTAACAGCATTGATTTTCTGATTTGTGCTTTTTTTCCTTTTTCCTTTTCTTCTATTTTAATGTATTTTCTAACAAATTACAGTATTCCACCCATTGCCTAAGAAGTTTGAAAAAACCCAATTGAGCAATTAAACAGGTTTCCAACTGCTTCAGTTACAAAGCCATTGGGCTGCATGGAGAATATGCTGGCTACAAAAAACTGATATAATTTAATGAGGTGTAACTGAGTAATTTGGGGCATCCAGCAGGTTTTTTTGTTATAAAGGGCTATATCAGAAGACCTCTTTAATAAGTATCCTGTGATTGGCTTTTGGAGTTGTCCTCACAGAGCAGTTTTGAAATGCATTGTGGTGATGCTGATCTATGGGCTCTGAACTCCTGCTTTTCACTCATTTAATTAATTAGAGAAAAAACAGAGCCAGAGGATAAGTGACTCTAAGGTCTCATATTTCTTTTCACATTGTAATACTTACAAATGACTTGAACAGGGAGAAGACCTTGCTTGTAATTGTAAAATTCCTTATTTTTTAATGTGAGGAAAAAATCTTTTGTCCTTTACATTCATATGCTCTTAAGTTATGGGTAGTGAGTTGCTTTAGATTTGGATTCTTTTGTTAGGAAGGTTGTGTCCATCCTCTGCAACAGGGGTTGCAGAGGTGGTCGTAAGTTTCCTGCACTCATGTGCCATTTCAATAGCACTATTTCAAGAGCACTTAGTGTTGCACACTTCATGACACTGCTTATGTACTCTGTGGGTCTGAAAACATCTGTGGTGTGGTTATTAAAAGGGACAGTAATGGCCACTAAACTGAAAACTACTACAAAAAGAGATCATTTTTGCCCTTTTATTTTTCAAATACTAAATTGAAATGCATTGATCCATGTAATAGCCATTTCTCTGGTGTGAACTGAGAATTCAGGCCCATTTTTTCTTGTCAGTGCAATGTGAGTCCATAATGCCCTGGCTTTGATCAAGCCTTCCCTGCTTTTGGAGGACCAGGTGTCTGGAAGAGTCCTTCCTAGAAAGCAAGTCCCCTTGGTCAAACACACCCAGATCTTCCCCAGAAAGAGAGAGACCTCTCCCAGAAAAATGCCCACATCCATAACCCTCCCAGACCAGCTGCTGGGCTTGCCAGCTTTCCTCTTCCATGGAGGAAAAGCGAGGCAGCAAGTAGGGAATTTCTGCCTTAGGGAAGTGTGAAATACAGATTTAAATGTATGGTGCCTAGTGCTGGCTGTTCATATATATTTGTGTGTGTGTGTGTGTGAGGATGGGTAAGGAGTGTACTAGAAGCTTCCTGTATCCCATATTTTTAACCCCTGCCAGAGAGTGTCTCTGGAATCACTGCAGTGAGCAAAGAAGGTGCTCCCAAAACATCAAAAGCTTTTGAAACATCCATCAGGCCAAATAGCAGGTCGCTAATGGGAGGGTTCTCCACAAAATGCTAGTTTTTAGTCCTGATCTGTTTGATCAGTTTGCTACCAAAATATGTTCCACTTCCAAAATGTACCCAGTAGTTTGAATCAGTATGGTACTTTGGTGCCATCGTTTCATCACTAATATTTGAGATGTTTGTTTCTAAAATTTACACTGCTGGCTTTTGACAATTAATTTTTTTTTTTAACTGCTGCATTTCAACCTCATTGCTGTCCAAGCTCTGACTATTTTGTAAATGATTCTTACTAGTACTTCATAGAGAAGGTCCATGGATAACATTTCTCATCATATTCATGAATAATTGCAAAAAGCAATCTGTTTCTTTACCTTAACCTTGATGACTGAACCTTAAAAAAATGTTAACACCCAGTTGCTTCAATTTTTATGCTGAAACAATATCTTGTGACTGGAACTCCTTTTAGAGAAGTGTAGTTTATAAACCAATAACTCAGTGTTGCAGGATGAAAGGAGATCTAGAACTTTTGACAGGGTTGCTCAGAACACCACCTATTATAAACCAAGCCTGAATGAGGGTTAGGGTGGCTGTGTCTCTTTACCTGTGAGCAGTTGCTTTTAAAAAGCATTGTATTTCAATCAGATAGTAAAACAATAAAGATCTAGATCTGCTTGCGTACAATGGGCCATTATGGAAACTGTGCTGGAAAAGTTGCTTGGAGGTTAGCTCGATGATGTCTGCTTCCTTGTTTGATTTTGAGAGGTTTTTGAGGTGTAGCCGTTCAAGTTATGCAGAGATACAAATGCAGTAAGAAGTGCTGCAGTCAGGCTGTTGAAATTATATACACAGGACAGCTAGGAAATAGGTTTTGCATGGGCAGCTACTTGAAATGTTTTGCCAGTGCTTCTTAGGCACCTATGAAAAAAAAATAAAGCTGACAGGAAAACAAAAGTCTGGCATTGCTCGCTCTAATATTTGAAAGCCTGGGGTTGAAGCCAAAGGTCTGAAATAGAAACAGGCAACACAACAGTCTTTTTTGGTGAGTAATATAAAGCCTCTGTTAGAGTTTCCAGCTCAGTCCTAAATATAATAGCAGGTAAACTAGCAAGCAGGGGAGAGAAACTTGTAAAAAAAAGAAGAAAATGAGCTGTGTTTTCCTTTGTAAGCTCTATCAGAGAACTGACTCATTGACTAAAACTGGTTCAACCAGGATGCTTGAGCCTTCAGGAATTGGATGCCTTTACAGGCATCTGTTTAAGGGAAACCCACACCTTTCATTAAAAAAAAAAAAAAAGCCAATCTATTTTAATAGGCCAAGTTGTCTTATCCAGAAAACTTTGATCAAAAATTTTGGTGGTTTTTCAAAGCTGATTGTAACCACTGTGGGTAAAAAGCCAAAGTGAAAATTATGTGGTTTTTCATAACTCCTGCTTTCCTCTTAGTTGGAAATGTCAGAGGAGGGACTTTCTCATTTCCCATGTGGTTGTTTCCCCCATTTCTCATCATATTTGGAGTCCTTGGTGAAAAGGGGGTTGTGAAGCCTTTCTCTTGTTCAGAGAGCAACATGACCTAAGCAAAAGGCTGATCTATGCTAAGAAATAGGTGATGCTATCATTCCTTCTGTGTTTTTCCACCACAAACTTGGGCTTAGCAGTGAGAAGTACTGAGGCTGTACTGTAGTACTACAAACGCCCTCATCTCATCTGTGCTTAATGGAAATAAATGATGCTTAGCATCTCACAGGACTTGCCTTCTTACCGTGGTTTAAAAGAGGGATTAAGCAGGTTGCAGGAGGTCTTTCTTCTGCCTTTTTCATAAAGGTCATATTTTTCCACTCTCTGTTTCAGAGACAAATTCATTTGGGAAAATTCAGGAGTGGTAAAAGAGAGGGGCAAAACTTTACTCCATCAAGCCCCCCACCCTGTAAAGTCAAGGAAAGCACTGTTGGTATGTGAAATCAGTCAGTTCAAGGGGGTGTTTAAGTGCTCTCCACTCATCCGAAACTGTCTCAGGAAGGTTTATGAAACTCCAGAAAGGCAGTTGTAAGATTGTAGTGGGTGGGAAGACCCAAGCAACTGGGTGGAGTGGTGAGAAAATTTTAAGAATAGCTGGCAATTAATCTTAGCTCCTGGGACTTAGGGACTTTCCAATGCTGGCAGGTCTCAGTATGTGTGTTGTTATTCAGGCTGCATGCCAAGAATATTTAATGCTGACTGCCGAGTGTGTTGGAGAAAAGTCATTGTGCAGACACTGTCACTCAAAGGAAATGCACCACACCATAATCATGGGTTCAGCAGTCATTTTGCAGACAATAAATGCTGACATTTGGATACCAAATGGAACAAATAGCAAAAAAGGTGGGTGGGTGGGAAAACCTTTGACTTTTTGCTAGTTAAGACCATTAAATCTGTTAGTATATATTGTCTGTACGTGGGTCCTGAAATGCTGTTGCTGCTTTGATAATGACAGTGCTGTGCGAGGGTGTTAGGGCACACAGGGAAAAGCTGATAGTTGAAATAACAATGGCCTTTTGTGGTGAAACCCCTCCCCCTACGTGTCACTTTTCTGAAAAAAAGAGTATTACATAAAACAGTAAAACCAGAGAAGAATTAATAAAGGGTGACAGAAAAGAAGAAAACTGAGTTTGGATATAATGTAAATATGTGAGTTGCCCTGCAGATTTCTACTGAGCCTGGACTTCAGACCTTATTTTGTGTAATATGCTACCTGTCAACTCTGACAGGCTGGGATGTGCCCTTCCCACTGCAATAAGTCAGTGAGTGCTTATGGAATGAGCCTATTTAGAGAGCTGGGCTGAGTGGGGAGACTGGCTGAGCAAATGAAGATATGGGGATCTCTTGCTGAACTAAGCCAAGCAAAGACGTAGGGCTATAGGAAAGGTGTGAACATGGCTGTGCTGTTGGCCCACATATGTCCATGTGAGGAGCTCCCAAGGCACCTCATCAGCACCTGGGCCACCCACACTGTGCACTGCATGGGGTGACATTAAGCAGCGATACTGGCACTCCCTGGAACCTTGCCTGCAGCCACTACATCCCACCCATCACCCTCCAGCCCGGCCAGCGTGCTAAGGCAGCTTCAGGAGAAGGGGAGAAGCAGGAGGCAGGCAGAAAGGCAAACACACTGCAGAGAGCAGCAGCCTCTCAGTGGTTGCTGCAGGGCCAGTTGGCTGTCTTATCTTTGAGACTTGACTTGATAACCCCGGCGCCAGCGCCGGTCTCTTGCAGATTATCAGCCAGTTACTGCCTCAGATGTGCAGGACAGGATCACTGCCACACTTTGTCATGGCCCTTGAGGGAATACATGTAGTGCTCCAGGGCACTTTGAGAATGGCCTCAATTATTAATAACCTTTATGATTTTTTTCTGTCGGACTCTGAAGCCTTGCTGATTATCATGGATTATTTATTCTCTGTAGTGCTGATTGCACCAGTTCTGTATCACCAGCCCTCTAGTGCCTACCTTTCTGGCTGGCATCTTTTATCCTGTGCAGTACCCCCACTTAGACCACAGGTGTGGTGATCTGTCTGATCAACAGATGTATTCTCTGTTCTCCACATTGCAGATGCAGCCATAGTCTTGTGACTGCAGAAAGTTGAGCCATGCCCTTGATTTATTCTGGATGTGTTTGTGGTAAAGGACGGTAAAGGATGCGCGGGGCTCAGCTTTGTTTGTGCCTCAAGGTTGTGCCCCATGGAGGTCATAGTGGTATTTTTTACACAATCCCTTTGGATGTTCAAGACATCCTTCTCCTCATCCAACTGGTGGTATTTTCCCTCCTGCTGCTTTTCAGGGATAGCTTGATGCATGTCCATCAACATCATGGCTTCCTTCCCAAAAATCACGTGAGACAGCTTGTTCAGAAAGCAGGATCGCCTCCAGCTTGGAGAATTACTATTCCTGGTCTTGGTGAAAGATATCCTTTTTTATCCATCATTGGAATACAAGCTGTATGTATTCTTTTGACAGCCTTTACCTCACAAAGAGCTCTTATTTCTGTCTAGAAAGTACTGCCTAACTAGAACTGGTAGGGTATTTTTCAGACAAACAGATACACAGATGTGGCCATTGCAGGTTGTCCCTCTGACACGGCAGTCCTGTGCACACTGCATGGCTGTGACAGTGCAGGCCTTGCCCAGTCTCCAGCATTCACCACTCAGAGCTGACTCACTACCTGTGGGAGGCAGTCTCAAATGTGACTTGTCTGAGATACCAGCTATATGGAACTTTTGTGGAAGTCTTGCAGGGCATGAGACATCCCTGAGGGTTTATTGATGGAGCAATGAAGACCCCTTCACATCTTTGTCACTGCAGGCAGATGGCATTGTGTCTCTTGGATGCCAGCAGAGCACTCTGCAGAGGCAGCTGAGGAAACCAGTTCCAGTAAGAAAAATGACATGGGAAAAACTTAGGATAAATAAAGGAGCAAGAAGCAGATTAAGAAGAGATTAAAACAATCTCTCCAAAATGAGATCTAGATACCAAACTGAGCAGATAAAGGGAATGAACAACAAGGACATGTTCACAGGCACTGAGAGCAGAAAGCATCCAAGTGACTTTGTTGTCCACCACTCCCTTTACTAATTGTCTTTTCTTCTGCCTAAATACAAAGAAAAAAAATGTATTCCCTATTTTACACCATAGAATTACACGGCAAAGAAAACTGAGCATAACAGTGCAGGGCTGGGGAGAAAACTCCTGGGCTAGAGACCTCAGCTGAGGGAAGTGAGTCCACAAGGGGTTGAGAGTACACTTAATGGGTAATGTTAAACCAGTCCAAAGGCTTAGTGCCTTCAAAAAGGCTATTCCCTTGCTGTATTCCTTTGCTTCTGCAGTGAGCAGGGAGTTACACTAGCAGGGTCTCAGCATTTGAAGGTCTTTGTGTCTTCAAAAGTTTTTTTCAGCCCCAGGAGCAGGAAATTGGAGTTTGAGGCTGGGGAAGCAGGACCCCTGCTTTAGGTGGTGGTCTGCTACAGGAAGAGCCAAATCTGCTGTGCAGAACTGAACTCTCTTCAGCATCACTAAAACTCTCAGAGCAGGTTCCCATAGGAGCAGTGGAGATGTAGGCACCCCCAGGTGCCCGGCACTCTGAGGTTTAGGTTTACTTCTGGAGGGGTGGAGGCTTGTCTTTTAAGCCAAGACTTGAAGCAGGTCATCTAAGTTGGAGAGAAAAAGAGCTCCGGTAGAAAGCCAGACACCAGGAGTTGAATATGGTAATAGGAGCATTTTTAATGTTGAACTCCTATTGTGGGTTTCACTGTGCTTACACATGGCTAATTTCTAACACTGTTTTCTTTGCTTGTGAGATGTAGATAGCCCCAACACTGCCATAAAAGCAGATAAAATAATTTATAGAGAATGTGCGTGCATATTGCATTCAAAAAATTACCTATGGGCTTTGTGGTATATAAAATGTTAACTGAATGCTTGTATAAAATTGGCATCTGGTGTCATCAGCAAGACAAGATTATAGACAGTGTTGAGACTGTGATGTTACTAATGCTATTGACATGCGAGAAGGAACAGCAGGAATTCTTCCCCTTCATGCCATCAAAGTCTAAGCACACGGTTAAAGCCAGAGAAGAGTGTGTCTGACATGAAAGAGCACAAGAGAATGCTGATTTTCTGTAATATTTTTTATGTTGCATTTTTCCCATTTATTTTCCTACAAAGAGGTTGGCTTGTTTAGCCTTGAGGCTGATATTGGCTGTAATTTCCAAAGACAGTAAATTTTGTGTGTGCAGTACAAGCAATAGTATTTTCCAAAAAATATCCTTTCCAAGCCTGTGAGTACAGGAATTTGAAGATGCTAATTTCTGGGATGTGTAGGGATAGGGTAAGTGGAATCAGTATTCAAAATTCAGTTAGAGTAAATATGGCATCACCTTGCAACCCTTATAAGAAAACCCCAGCATTTTGTACATAGAAGTACAGGCAGCCCCACTATCAGAAGAAGTTTCTCAAGTGCAGGCAGAGAGTAGGACTCAGCCTGAGGTTTGGGTAGCTTCTAAATGAACCTTGTCTCTGAGTGTGTTACACTCCTCCCCCCCCCAGGATGTCTTCTGCTTTAAGGGCTTTGCTGCCTAGCAGTGAAGGAGAGAGTAGCATTGTTGAGGACAGGAGGTTAAGGAGTAACCTGATTCGGGAAGAAGCCAAACTAAACAAAGGTTTAGAAATATCGCTGAAAATAGTACAACTTACCATTTTCCTCTGCCAGTGGCTGACACACCACATTTTTTTTTTTCTTTAAAACCACAGTGAAGCATTCCCAAAAAAGGAAGTGTAACCTCTGTTTTCTACACTTCTGTCCTTCCCCTCATCTGGAGAAAACCTTTCCTTGCTGTATTTCTCATGACACATTTGACTGGAGGGTTTCTTCACAGAGTTTCTGCTGGGGACTGTTTGTTTTATCTTGCATTTTGCAGCAGATAACAGGCCTGTATGCTACATAGATTAGAGTTGGCAAATTTTGCCACTGACTTCTTTAGGCACAGATAAAATGCCTTAGTCTCCCACTCATACCTATACTTAAAGCAAAATTTTAAAATGTCTGTTAATGGGAGCCCTGAGTGATCTCTGCCTTTTCTTTTGCTTCTCAGCTGGCCACATGTGCTCACTAATGAGACTCAGGAATATTAAAAGTGGAATTTGGAGCAGAGCAAAGGCCAGCCTAATAGATCTGCTCTTATTTCAGGCTCTGTGGTGATGTGGCTGCACCCCAGGGCGAGAAAGGGCAGAGGCTGGGCATCGGGCCCGAGGGACAGAAAAGGAAGTCAGCTGTGGGCAGGCAGAGAGGCAAAATCTCCGTTGCTGAGGGCTGGAGGCAAGAAGCAGCTTCTGAAGGAGTGCTGGGGGCGGGAGAGTGTGCAAAAAACAGGCTGCAGCAATTTCATTTCACGTGGCTGTACTGCAATGAGAGGATGAGTGGTTTTGGTATAAAAGGTTCTCTACAGCTAAGACTAGAAACTGAGAATATTTTTCTATATAGATATATGTAAAATTATAAAAGGTTAATGCCTTAATATGGAAGCCTCTTCTGGGAAGACAAAGCAATCTATTTTTCTCCAAGTACAGCCAAGATTTTATGCTGACCAAGCTCTGACTTCAAAGCTGACCCTTCTCTGAGCAGGGGACTGGGCCTGCTGGCCCTGGGAGGTCCCCTCCAAACTTGAATATTCTGTAATTCAGTGATTCAGAGAACTGAAGGTGAAATCTCTGCTCCATTACCCCTGATGCCAGCAATGCCTGAATCTTACTCTAAAAGAGGGTTGATTGAAGTAAGTCATGGCCAACAGAGGAAAAGCAATTTAGATGTGAAAAGCTATGTTCCAGGTTGAATTTGATGGATGTCAGCTACAGAAGCTTGCTTGCCATGTTACAGCCACTGACTCCTGTGAAACAGACAGGTGTTACCCACTTCCCACTGAACAAAGGTCCTTACCAAGCAGTACTCTTTAGAAATTGGTTGGTAACTCAGCAGCAGAGGCGAGGATGTGAATTGTTACTGTGGCCTCACTACTTGCTCGTGTTTCTCTCACGCATGTGCAAGCACAAAGAATGTTTTAGAGAGTGGGATTATGGCTGTGAGGAGATTCATGTGCCTCCAGGCCAGGCAGGGAGCAGGCTGGAGCTGTGTCTGTTGCATGAAGAGGGAGGTTTTGTTTCAAGAACTGTAAATCTGATGCTGTTGTGGGCATCAGGTCCATATAAGTGTGAGGGAAGAAAGCTGTTGGAAGCTTCTCCAGAAGGGCCACTGGCTTGGACTGGAAAACCCAATGAAAGACAGAACATACAAAGCTGTAGATGATTAAAGCTATGGGGCAGCTCTAAACCTATGATGAATTAGACACTTTGTGGATGCCGGAATCTCTGCAAAGTTACTTGCCAATGCTAAATTTCACTATTACTCTCTCATGAAGTGACTGTGTTTTTTTTATTGTGCCTTCTTTAAAAAAGATCATGAGTTGTAGCTACGCAGAAGAAATTGTTCCCCTGAAGTTATTTAATTCCAATTATTTCTCCTCAATCACACTCAGAAGAGACTTTGTAGAGGGAGAACTACCAAAACTCTGGAAAACAGATCTGAACAGCTGAACCTCATCACTTCGTGAAAGATTAGAAAGGGATGAAACCTCAGACTTTTGATTGTACTTGGCCAAAGTAAATACAGAGTTGAATCTTTAGGGGTTATGATGAAACTGAAAGTAGCAAACAAGTAAGGCCATCAAATATATTCAAATCACAGGTTGCACAGGATATTTGCCTTGTCTATGATTGATTGGATTAGGCCAGACCATCATCCTTTTTGGGCAAAACAAAGTCCTTTATTTCATCAGCAGTCTTGACATCCGTGGGATTTTTGTATAAAAAATTATTCTTTAATGTGAGTGAAAGTATTACAATCTAGTCCTATGTTTGGATGTTATATCCCTATTTATATTTCTTGTCCTTTTAGATTTGGAGCTCCCTGGGAAAAAATGACCCAGGAATGAAATACAGTTGGTTGTGATTCCCCAACAGTCATGTCACTTATACTAAAGTGCTTAAGTGTTAAAAGGAAATATCTTTACCTCTATAAGAAGCTCCATTTTCATGTAATTTCCATTGAATTTAGACAAAATGGCTACTTTCCCATGGAATATTTTATTCATGCCTAAAGTGTTACTTCCCATTTGGCCAATTCTTCTCCAAAGAGGCTTTCTGAACACACAGTCAGACAGATAGCAGCAAAGCATTGGTTTTTTTCCCAGTAAAGTTGTAGCCAGTAATAAATATCCAGGGTTTGAGTACATCTTTGTGTTGTTGTATACCTGCCACTTTACTGTGCAGTTCTATAACTCAGCAAAATTTCCTGAGATATTTATTTCCCACCGCTTTTTACATTCCTGCTACATTACTTCTAAAAGAGAGATGAATGCCTTTGCTGAGGACTATGAATTTCTTCACAGAATTCATTTGGGTTGTTTCATCTAGGCCAACCCCCTGAAATGAGCAGGGACATCTTCAGCTAGGTCAGGTTGCTCAGAGACCTGTCCAGCCTGTCCTTGGGGGGCATCCACAGCTTCTCTGGGAATCCTCTTCCAGTGTTTTACACCTATTCTTTTTTTTTTTAACTTATATCTGTCATATCTGCTCTAAATCTATCCTCTTGTACATTAAAACCATTCATATTTGACCTAGTGTAACACACCCAACTATAAAAAATTTGTCCCCATTTTCCTTTTAAGTCCACTTTAAGTATTGAAAGCCCAAAAAAAGGTCTCTCCAGAATCTTATCTTTTCCAATCTGAATAACCCCAGCCCTTTCAGTGTTCAGTCATAGCAGTGGTGCTCCATCCATGTGATCATTTCTGTTGTCCTCCTGTACCTGCTCCAACAGGTCCATGTTCTTCCTGTGCTGAGGACCCCAGATCTGAATGCAGCACCTCTGGATGGGGTGTCACCAGAGCGAAGTCGTAAGGGACAATCTCCTCCCTCACCCTGCTGGCTGGTCTGCTTTTGAGGCAGCCCAGAACACAACTGCCTTCCTGGACTGCAAGAGCACATTGCCAGGATCGTATCCAGCCTTTCATTCACCAGCAGTCCCAAGTCCTTCTTCTCAGGAATGCTGTCAATCCGTTCTCCACCAAGCCTGATTTATGCTTGGTACTGCCCCAACTCAGATGCAGGACCTTGCATTTGGCCTTGTTTAACCACATGAGCTTCTTCACTCATTCAATTGCAACACCTACAGCTATTCCCATCCTCCTTGTACATTTCTGTTCCCTTTGTTAGGAATGTGTGCTCGAGCTACACACTGGCGATTATGAAGCTGCTGCTGGCTGAATTTCTAAGAAATACCATCAGATGTATCTCTCCCTATCTTATTTTTCATTTTTACAAGCAGTACACATTGGAACAAGAAAATAAAGTGTGTTCTTTATAGCATTCAAATTGCTGCTTGGAAAGAATACATGTCAGCTCCAGGCTTAATGTACTAAATAACCTTGTTTCATAAACACGCCGCTATTTTGCTGAAACAATCTACTTCATCAAAATGTTGAAAAATGTACAGTACCACTGGGACACTTCTGCCATAAACAGCTTTATTTCTCTCTCTTCTGTTAGTTGTGCTTTAGGAAAAGAAAAAAAAAGGGAACAATATAATAACTATTGTTTTTATTACTCAAATATTTGCTCTGGAGCCTGGAGAAGAGAAATAGTTATTATACATTAAGTAAATGATATCTTTCAAGGAAGCAGTGGTACATTAACCCTTCTGCAGCACCTAGCACCTCATTCTTCTTTGGCTGTTGACAAACAAGGCCAATTAACATCAGCAAGATAATTAACTACAGCTCCAGGTAGTATTTGCATCCGGTCTATTGCTGTTTGGAAGCTGTCTCTTCTCCTTTTCTCCCTGCAGCTTGAAGGTGCTAATTTTAACACCTACATAGTATGGAGTTTAGGTTTGATTGAAAGGAGAGCAAGACTGTTGTTTTTTTTTTTTCTTATTATTAAAACATTGGGTGAATAATTATAATAGTGAAGTCATTTCAACCTTCTGCTAGACTTTTTTATGTTTTCCCCAAATCATTTGCACATTCTGGGATACTTTTAAAAAAATCTCTTATATTCCATATGGCAAATAATTATTTTTCAATGTCATGTACTTAGAGTGAGAACACTTTGTGGATGGACTTAACCGGTGGTCCAAAACCAGGGTAATCATGTTTGTTGCCAAGGAAAGAAAATATTTTTCCTGGAGGCAGAACAGTCATTTTATTAAATGATTGTACCAGCTGGAAACAAATTATTGCCTTTATTTTAAACTGCCATTCTCAAGTCTAATGCTTTTATTTCAATGGGAAACAAATTTTAAGGAAGATTACAGCTCACCTGTTCTTGTAGTTTTTACTGGGGTGTGCTAAATTCAAATAATTATCCATGATGGTGTTATTTGCCTTGGTTTTATGAGGCCGTTCTTAACCTGCAAATCAATAGTTGATCCTACTGTTATTTCCCTTCTGTCTGATACCTCAGCTCATTTTGGAGTGAAGAACATATGCAGCAGGTGGGCTGTGTTTCTAATAATTAGTTTTCTTAAACATGTTATAAAGAGCCTTGCCAAGAAAATATCACTGTAGTGTTTTGAGCCCAGCTGGCAATGTATTGGAGCCTGGAGAGGGGACGATAGAACAGCAAACGGAGCTGTGTTCATCTTTGGAGTCTCTCAGCCAAACTCACCTTGGGTGAATTTGGCTCTCCCTGTGCTCTAGAAAATGTTTTTGCCTGAGATTATCTGAAAGTAAACTTGTGGGCACCTTGCATGGTGAATGTGCACATTTATTTGTTAATGGAATTCTTATCAAATATAGTTTTGGTTTAGCAAGGAATTCTGGAGTTTGAGAGGAACTGCACAGCTCAGTTCTCTGGCTCAATTTCTTGAGTGTGTGGACACCCAGAAAAAGAACTGGCTGATGGACAGCAAAGTCTGAACAAAAGCTCTCTAGGCCTTCTTTTCCCAGCTTTCCAAGCCAGAAATAGATAAGATATGTCTAAGAGCAATAGCAGTAGGGTTGCAATGTGGGTCTGTGTTTTGGCAGCAAGTTGGATTTCATGGTCTCTAGATCAAAAATGCCTCAGCCACGTAATGCAGAGTGCTGACACAGTATGAACTCATACTAGCATTTCAAATCTCTTCCAAAATATTGAGGGATTAGGATTTTGACCATTTATCTTACTATCAGCTCAAGTCGTTGTCTCTCTAACTGTAGCAAGCATGAAATCCATATGCCTTGGCTAATCAAATGGAAATATGATCCTGGGCCCATTCCTGAACTGAGTTAAATTTGTACTGCTGAATTATATCTGTCAGACACTGCACTGGCTGTGCAGTACCAGTGCTGCTGCTTCCCTCCCTTCTCCCAGAAGGGAACGCAGCAAGGCTGGAGTGGTATTCTTTCACACTTATCCAAAGATTGCTGAACTGTTTTGGCTGGACCACTCAAATAAATTTATTTTTGTGAAACATGGAATTTTACATAAACAGTTACATGCATTTGCAAAGTGCCAGGTAGTCCTGTCAACCCTGAGTCTTCTACAGCAAGTCAGACCCAGAATACATGTTGCTCTTCAGGTAACCTTGATTAAGAGGTGGGTGGTACGGCACTCAGGTTACTTTAAAAATTTCATGCCAAGAAAACTCTGTCATACAGGTGAGCTTCTTTTCTCCAAATTAAGTATGACTTTTTGGTCAGGAAAAAATAATGTGTTCTTTTAGGGCCTTTAGACTTGGACTTTTTTGGAAGAAATCAAATCAAGGGCCTTTTCCACCTCTTTGTGATATTGCCTTGATAGAAGCTTGGTGTAGAGAATGCTAATGTCCCCAGTAAAAGCTTAGCTTTTATATCTGATGTGATATATGTGTAAGATAATTTCTGTAGCGTTGTGCTATAGTCTCCTGACAGCCTCTGAAAAATGAGTGGATGTTGCCCTTTTCCTACCCAGTAGGGTAATTCTGAAAATGTTGCCAGGATGCAGCCACCTACCTCAAGCTATTGCTAGAGGCGCTTTATCAGCAATGTCCATTTGTGCAGTAAAAGCTCTGTGATTAATTTAATACACATGAAGCACTGCCTTCCCTAGGGAAAGCAAGAATAGGATCAGAGAAGATAACCAGAGAGTTTGAAGGCTTCAGGAGGACAAGCAGGTATTGTCTGTGCCATGTTGCCTCCCACTTTGTATCTTAGACTGGAGGATACATTATTTTCTTCTTTAACATCCAGTTCTTTTTCTTCAGGAAGGTTTTCTTCCTAGTAAAGTCTGAGTCTTGATGCATGAGCTAAAAGCCATCTGTGTGGGGTTTTTCTTTCTTTTTTTTTTTTCTTTTTGGGTGTTACTGTTGCAACTGACTCTGCAGGCAATGGATATGAAAAGGTTGAACAAGAAAGTTAAAAAGCACAAAATACCCTTTGGGGAAAGGAACATACAGTCAATCACCTCAAGGTCATATAAAGTACAATGGGCTTGTGCACTGATGCAGGTTGAACGGATTTGATTCATTAATCAGAACTCATACAGTGTTTGCAAAAAATAATTTACATTAGCAGAGCTATGTTACTTAGGAATTTGATATTAACTTCTCTGTATAGTTATATTGAGTTTAAGAGTCAGAAGATAAGACTTTGCTTGTTCAGTAACAATGTTCAGTCTCTTTTATTAGCAGACCAAACCTTTTGTCATATTATGTAGGAAAAATATTTTATTTTTAGCAGTTAAGTAAATACCAAACTATTGTGCTGTGGTAGGGTAGAGGTCAATGCCAGATTCTGAAAGGTGCTGCACTCTGAGGGAATTCTCATGCACACTAGTGGGGGGAACTAGAAAGAAAATGTCAAGCATTAGCACAATAGATATTTTTTTAAAAGTATATTTTTCTCAGGTGGGAGGTAAGGAGGAGTGGGAAAAGAGAGAGGTCAGGATAGGGAGGATGTGTTGGGGAGTGGAATTCATTAAGTGCTGTCTGAAAATGGAAAAGTGAAGGCAAGAAAGAGTTGTATTTGTATGTATTTAAAGGGAATTAAGGTGGATTAAATTTTTTCTCTGGTAAGATAAATTCAAAAATATTTGATCATGATCTAACAGTTGCATATTGTGGGTGCTGCTTATCCTGCAAATCATAGAATGGACTGTTGGAAAAGATCTTTAAGGTGATCAAGGGCAATCGTTAACCCAGCATTCCCAAGTTCACCACTAAACCTCGGTCCCTGAGCACCACATCTACACATCTTTTAAATACCTGCAGGGATGGTGACTCAACCACTTCCCTTGTCAGCCTGGTCCAGTGCTTGACCATCCTTTCTGTGAATGCATTTTTACCGAACTCTCCTCTCTCAACCCTTTTTGTTTCATTGGATTTGCCACCTGGCTGCCCCCTCTGGCTGGGGTCAGCAGTGACAGATCTACAAGAAACAGCAGCAGTCCTCCAAAAGGGGGGTGGGCCTGGAGGAGGACATCAGGGCTCCACATCTGCTACTCCCAATGCTCCTCCCAGGCTCCTGCATTTGCCAGTGTTACTACACACGTGGAAGCAGCAGCTCACTGGGTGAGCTTTGTGGTTTGTTAGCTCAGTGCCTGGCATAATGTGGCTTTGATCTGTGAAGCATCCATAAATATTGCTACAGCCTGCATGGCTGGTCCACTCTTTCTGATGCTAAGTATCTGTCCTCTGGGGACATCCTGGTGAAATCAATGGCTTGACAAATCTAGCTATTGCTCAGTTTAACAAAGATGGCAAAAACATCTCCTCCTACACTTTATTCTTAATTGAAGACATGTTCCACAGCAGGAGTGACTGGTGTGTGTCCAGTGTGATCACTCCTCCCCTTTTTTCCACAGTTGGATTAAAAATATAGATTGTTTATAATAGAGGAATACAAAATGGATTGTTTTAGTGAAATTGAGTGCCTCTCTATAACCACTGTTCTCATCCTGGGGCCTCCTTTCTTCACCATTTGAGGGACATTCAGCCAGTCAAGCTGGAGGGAGGTGAGCTTGCAGAAGTTCCCAGCTGAAGAGACAATTCATGTTACCCAGGTATGCCTCATGAGGAACTGAAAAGGTGGTGGCTAAGAGAAAGGGCATGAATTGCTCTTTGCTTACAGCAGTTAAGTCCTTCTCCTTGTTCTTGGGCAACTTTTGGGTAAGGAACTGTCTGCTCCACAGTTTCCATGTGCATATGCTAGGCTGGGCACTCTGACCAGGGCTGGAGTCCTGCTGGTTGTTGAGGAAAGCCACAGCACACAGGTGCAAGTGTTTTGTCGTGGCATGGGAAAAGGATTGTGGCACTGTCCTTCTCCATGTTCTCAGTGGAAGGAAGGGACCTGTCTAGAATTAAACAGCTTGGTTCTACCATTCCACAGGGATAGCTGTTTTGGCACTCAGGAATTCTAACTGGCCTCAGGAATCATGCTGCTGAAAGAACCTTCTAGCAAGACACTTGGTCCAAAATGGTTAGGACAGCAGTGTCCCTTCTGCAGGGCACTGTATATCAGAGCTGAACACAGCCATTGACAGACTTTGCTGCCTGCTTAGTCAAGGGGTGACACAATAAAACAAGGACTTGCTTCCCCTCTAATTCTGCTAATTTCGATTGCTTCTATTCCCTGTTTTCATCTGTGCATCTTATCACTGTCCTTCAGTTTTCCATTTTCCTGAATAAATGCTGAATAATTTTTTCAAATGGGGATAGACTGACTGCTCTTCAACCCAGCTGGTTCTCAGTAAGTTTTGTAGCTAAAAATTCCTACCTACTTACCTAGTACTTCTGGGTTCACCTCCTCACAGATGGTATCAGCCAGGAAAGCAATACTTCCTTTTTCTAACTGTAGCAGTTCTATTGCCCTGACAGGACCCATTTTTACTGAAAGGGCTAATAATATCTTGCTTTTCCTGCTCCTGCTCTGCATTTTTCCAGTACTGCAGATAATTTCACTGAAAGCTTAACCAACATGCCCTCCTCTGTTTGCTGTGTCAGGTCAGGGTGCCACCAGTAATTTCAATGTAGCTTTGGCATTTTTCCAGCATTAGCTGCCTCTTCACTTCAGGATTCAGCCTATGCACCTCTGCATCACTGACCTCTGAAGCTATTGATTTCTGTAGCTGGAACACATTCAAGCTGCTGATAGAAAAATCTGCTTTACCTTATCACTAAAAAATGTTTGGTCCTTCTGTAAACTGCATTTTTTATTTTGGGGCTTACTTCAGGGGAATGTTGTAAACAGTGCTTGTTTATTAATAACATCTTGTTTATTATCTGATGTCCAGATACTTAATAAAAAGTAAATACCAAAATCTTTTCTTTAGAAATGATAAGCACAAATCTGTACATCCAGTGGCAGAGTTCAGTGAGATTTTTACAGTACCTTCTAATTTTTATCCTTTTCCACATCAGGAAGATGCATTCCTCACATCTGGGGGGATAATCAGGGGCATCTGGAAAAGTTTGTGCAAAAGGACATTCACCCTTACACCCACCCTACTCTAAATGGAAGAGGAGATACTTCTCCAGGCAGTACTGACTACGTAGAAATGTGCTCCTTTCTTTGGGAACACTGGAGTCCTTTGCTGCCAAACTTCAGTTGTTCTTGTGTTCTAATCTTTTCTTACTTATTTTATCTGCCAATGACTGCTGTTTCTCATGCTTGGAAAATATAATTAAAGACACCTGTACATCACAGACGGTATAGAAACATTTCCATCATTCTTAACATATTATGGATTGTTGATGAATTCTCAGCAGTGATTTGGCTCAGGAAAAGCCAAGTGTGTCTGATTTCACTGGCCTTCTCATTTGCACCAAGTCTGCCTCACAGTGTTCTGCTGAAAGGGGCCTTGAATCAAGAGCATTTGTTTACTGCCACTACTGCCTTCTGTCATGTCCTAAGGAGATCTAACATTGACATATTTGTTAATTGTGTTCAGACAGGCTGCATTTGGGAGACTTTGTACACTTAGGCCACCATATAATGAGGGGAAAAAATTAATCTGTGGCTGTATCTTTCTCTGGGGCAGTTTTGTTTTTCTTGGTTGTCTGGGGTTTGTGGGTTTTTTAAGAATTTTTGATTATGTGGTTCTGTGAGGCGGCTTCAATGTCTGTGGTTACAGAAGTCTGAGAAAAATGGGCAGCTGCTGATCTTGCAGTTGTATGTTTGTCTGTGTACCTGTAGGTTGAAGGGCACTATTATTTCTTGAAATATTCCTGTCAGATGAAACACAGAGTTTGCTTTTATAAGAACTGCAAAAATGGAATCTAAATATTTATTTTAGTCTTTAAAAAAAAACTTATGGCTGCCAAACAAAGCTATAAATTTTATTTTGTCTGAACCAAAAGAAAGGTTCAATCTTCCCAACATGAGACGTTATGTTTTTTAATTCTCTTCTGAGACTTGAAGGCTCATTCAACTTGTTTAATTCCTCCCTCCGGAGCTTGTTATCCATCAGTTTAATAGGTTGATACAAACTGCTGTTTCCGGATCCTGGTCTTTACTAGTATCTTTTTTAATTAACTAATTTTTTTTTCTCTCATTTCTTTTTTTCCATACTCTACCCATCTTTCACATAGAAATTAACCTTTTTTTTTGACCAAGAAGTTTTCTTAATAAATTTGACTTAAATAAAGTCTGATTGCCGTTACAAACATTCCCCAAAGCATGTTTGTGTGGAGTGAAGAGTAAGAGAGTCTCTTATTTCTTGTCAAGTACCTCAGGTCTTGCACACAGGTTTTTTCATCTACTTTATCATCAGGTGTGTCTTGCAGCTTCAGATGGACAGACTGTGCCTATTGTAGCTGTGCCAGCTTCCCTGCTAAATGTTTGGCAGAGGAAGGTGTAAAACCCTAGTCATGAACAGTCAAAAACAAGACCTAAAAGCAAATTCCCCTAGTGACCAGATCTTATATTTCCTCCCCATCCCGCTGCTTCTATCTCATCATGAAACCTCAGTTCCTAAGAAAAAATAATTTTAACTGTAGAAGTAGATTTTCATTGTAGAGAAAATGGTATTTTTAAAAGTTATCCTGCCTTGTAATGTGCTTAGTTTACAAGAGTGCTTATTCTAACTTGATATTGTCAAGCCCTGAATGCCTAACTTGTAAATCAGAAAAAAAAAGAAGTCAGTCTTTAGTCTCTACACACCCACCTCAGGTCTGTGTACCTGCCCTGCCTGGTGAGGCTCTGTTCTTCCAGGTCTTTGCTTTGTTGCTGTAGAGACAGAGCCCTGACTTCTAAAAGCTGATATTTTTTTAATTTTTTTTTTAATTGAGATTACAGAATGTTTACAAACATCCACACAGACACACCAAATTTACACTTTTCTCTCCATGAATCTCTTGCTTTCTCTCCAGCAACTGATACTCTTTTCCTCGCTCTTAATTTACATCTAAATATCTGACTTCCAGGTGTCATACCTTTTCTTGGTTTTGGCAATACAGGTTTGCTTTTGGCATCTCTACTTTCAAAAGATCGACATGAAAGTCTTTGTTCCAGTGGCATGAAACCTCCTTCCTTCCACACTGAAAATCATGTTGTTTTCAAGAGCTCCACATGTATCCAAGTAAAAAGGTGAGGACTGCATACATCGTGGTACCTTTCAAAATTCAACAACATAGGCCGTTAAAATCAGTCCCAGCACCCTGAGATTTAAGAGATTATTTTCTACTGAACTGATTGGGAATCTGGAGAGAATAACTTTGCTTGGTGTCTCAAAGAGTTTTGCAGAAAAAGCCCGTAGAGAAACGTGCTGCACTTGGGGAGTTCAGCAGAGCAGTGGACACCACAGACACAGAAGAATTTTTTGTGCTGTCCATGCCCAGGTATTTGCAGAACGGCATTCAGCTCAGTAAATTTTCTGTTTTCATTTTCACTGTGAGCTCTGCTTTCACTTTGTTGTCACAAGGAGGATCACATTTCAGCAAGGAGACTGGCAGTGATGAGCCACTGACATCAGTGTTGTCTGACACTGGTGGAGGCTGGGAGTGACTCTTGCTTTGTACAGCCCTTTGTGAAATAAATATCTCCGTAGCACTGCTTCAGACTTCAGATCCTGGGTCTATGGTGTGTATTTTTGTAGTGGAGGTGCTGATTTTTTTTCTGGTTAATTTGTTTTAAAATAAACCATTTTCTGGAATGTGGAAATATAATACAATATGTATTCAAGATTTTTGACCCAAATAGCTGCAATTGTTTTGTGATACTTCTGGCTACACAAAAACCAAACCCCAAACCCACAAACAAACAAATTTTAAAAAACCCAAGAAACCGAAAAGGTAGTGCTTTTGTAAAATCCAACCTTTTTCTTTTCTCTTTTAAATAAAGTCTAGCCAGCTAATAAAATCCAAAATGTGTGGCTATGCAAATCTACTCCAAATAAATATGTCTACCCCTATTTCTAAAATCAAGTGTATATGGGAGTTTCTATTTCTAGGATTAATTTTAAAATAAATGGGGTTCTCTTAAAAAACATGTTGCATATGTTGCAATGCTGGCATTCCCTAATTTTTGTGAATTGCCTATTCTATAGGCAGATTATATGATATTTACCACTTAAATTAATTGCTTATATCTCTATAATCTCTACAGGTTTACATGAAGACTGGTGAGAAACAGTATTGCCAAAATCTAACAAAAATATATTTACACAAGTTGCATCCCACTGGCTATCCTAGGATACAAGATTGTTGAATTCCTGATGTCTAAAAGGATTGTTTACTCTTGGCTTCTCCACATACTGTGCAAGAAAAATGGAACTATAAATCATACCTTGCAAAACTTGGGTCATGCCTCGATGCCTCAGACTTGGCAAGTTTGTCTTATTATGAAGCAGCTGTTTCATACACTAAAGTAAACAGTAAAAATTGAGTTTTTGAAAATAAAAGGAGGGAAAGAGGGTAAAAAGAGAGACTGACAGTAGAGGCTGTTCCAGTACACACAGCTCTGAAAGGGCATCTGATTCTTTGGTGTGTGATAATAAGAATTGCCTGTTTTTTTCAACAGAGTGCCCATGATCACCATTTGAATCAAAGAAGCCTGATGAGAAGCACAGGCTCCCCTCATTTTGGGGGACTGTGGTGTAGATGTCGTGCTCCGTGCACCTTGTCTTTGGCTTGTACGCTTTCAGGACAGCAGGGCACTCCAGCTCATATTTGTTTGATTTGGAACTAAGAATGCTTTAGCAACTCACAGGGAAATAACCAGTGGGTCCAGATGTAACAAAGGTCTGGTACTAGCCAGCTCTGCTCTCCCCAGAGCATGGCCCCAGATCTCACATGGCCAGTTTCTTTAATGGAAATAAGTTAAGCCTTCTCTGAAACCGGTGTTTTCTTCCTGCAGTTGTTTACTTCCAAAAATACTGCTTACAGGATGTGTAAACTGGGGGGAATGCAATTAGCAAGACGGTAAATCCATATAGTTAGCGGGACTGTGGTTAGTGGGGTTGTCTTCTTGACTTACAGCATAGTGATATTCACACTGTCACCCAGATTTAAGTCATATTTAAATGGAAGTGACTCCAAACTGGTATGCAAAGTTCAATTAGAACACCGTGTCACCTCCACTATTTGCATTCTGAGGATTGTGAGCAAAATAGCCATTAATGCTTTATCTTAATACAGAATAATGAAATTTCTGGGGTCAGTTTCCTGGTGAATATAAACAACAGAAATACAGAAGTAATGAAGCCTCATTTTAAAATGCAGATGCTGTATTCAGCAGAAAATTAAGTTAGTCAATAAACTGATTTGACAATTTAAATTCTGAGTAGAGGCTATACATTGGGCAGATTTATTGCAGTTTGAAAAACAGATTAAATTATTAGTAACATAACCAGATTGAATATCTCTACTCATCCATTCATACTGAAGGAGTGGGGTGACTTACTCCCAAATATGTAACAATAGTTATGAAAAGTGGCTTATGTAGGAAGACTAAGTTGGTTCATTTGTGTCAGTTTTGTGTATAGCAACTTGCTTGAGGGAATCTAAGCAGGAGAAACACCTGTAAATTGGTGCTGTGGTTGCAGCTTGGTGTTGGTCACAGTGCCTTTAGATAACACAAGGCAAGCACAGAGACTGTGTGGGCTCTGTCTGCTGCATGTCTTACGTTTGGTGGTGGTTTTGTTTTTATAGTGACATACAGATGTGGGAGAACATGGCCACAGAGTGAAGGCCCATCATATAGACATTGCACAAAGCATCAGTGTAGAAAACCTGATTCCATTGGAGTGGTGGAGAGCAGAGAGAAGGGAGATCCTAAGGTAAGTGGATGTGCTTCCTTGAGGTATTTGGCTTCATATAATGAGCCAGATCCTAAGCAGAGAACAGCATATTTAAAATTGTCTTGAAGAGACAATGTAGTCCCATTTTCTTCCTTGTGCTTTTTCCTTTGTTCTGTTCTTCTAACCAACCAGTCTTATCTACCTGAGTAGTCTTTTACTTGGACAATAATTCTGTGTATTTATTTTATTGACCATAATCTCCCTGATTGCCTCACATCTTTTTTCTGCAGCATTGATTGCCATCCAGCTGCTGTCCTCCTTTTGAGTTTCCTTCCTCAGCCTCTCCTTTCTCCATCTGGCATGCCTGTATCTTGTTCTTTATAAACAAGTGCTGTGATATCTTGGAGTCTAATACCTTAGAAATATATACAGATTGATGGTTTAAAAAAAATTATGTGAGCAGGCTAAATAATGTGGTAAGAGACAAGAGACAAAGTTAAATTGAAAAGACATCCTGGTGGCTCAGTATATAGCACTAAATCTTTGCTATTATGTCTAAATACAATTGTATTTTCTTCCACCATCACTGATCTTTATATAATCCTCTTTTTCTGACCTTCAGACTATATGAAGATGATCTTTCAAGTTTATAGACTTCAAGAAAATACAAGTCCAGTTTTTTCCAAGCTTCTCAGTTTCTTATATCATACGGGAAGCTGCATTGGTCATAATGTTAAAGGACCCTGCAAAGCTGAAGTCATTGTATGGCATCACAACACTATGAAAACAGGTCCATCTTGCTGGCTTTTGTCAGATAAAAACTGTAAAAAGCTTGGCTTTGGCTCTTACAGTGCTTTTAGCCTGTCAGTGACCATATTACTTTCCTTCCATGCACAAAATAGTTTGTGCCTCTTTAGGTGCAGAGGTCATTTTGCACACTGGGTGTAGCTCCTAAAACGAGCCAGAGAGGAGGGGATATGAGCAGGGGGGAACAGCTTCAGGAACTGTAAGGGAACCACTCCCAGCTAGTTAGAAAATTATTTCCATGTGAGCTAATACAATTCTGAAATCTCTTAATGGAAACAGAGTTCAGTATTATCTAGCTGCATCTGGAAAGGCTCTTAGAGTAAAGTTTTTATAATGTGGCTATTCTAGAAGCAAAGTGGAAGCTCTGTTAACTTTCATTCTAGCTCCCTGAATGTTCTCACAGCTCTCAGGGTACTTTCCCAGCTCTACTAGCACCTGAATTGTAAGAACAAAGATTTAGATCCAGTTGAACACACCTTGTAGTTTTTAATGAGTTTTCTGAGTAGCCATAATGAACATGCTTCCTGCATGGAAAGTTTGTGTTTATGTGAGTGTGTTATGTGCATGTGTTGTGCTGCTTGTGTATTACAGAGAGCATCAGAGTACTGAATGCCCACAATCTTCATGTAAAAGCCTTTCTCAGGTTGCTTATGATTTCACAGCAATACAGCTTGAGCTAGCACTGAAGCGTTAATGAACACCTGATGAGCAGGGCAAAGAAGCTGCTATATCTTTGTCAAAGAGAGGACGTGTACAAATTTTGTTCAGCACAGACACTGTTTCGTGGAGGAGGATAAGCGCAATCAGCTTTCACTGACATCACTGACCACCACAAAAATTGTTTAAGACCATGCAACTTCTCCATTCTAAAATTTGATTTTCTTATATAGCAACGTCTGAAAGGAGGTGTCAAGTGGAGAAGCATGGGAGGAGTTTTTGCTTGCTGGAAATACTATCAATTTGAGAAATATAAGGCAAATTAGAATCTGGCTTTTTTGTTGTTTTTTTTTTGGGGGGGGGTTGGGGGTTTTTTTGGGTTTTTTTTTTGTTTTGGTTTTGGTTGGTGTTTTGTTTTTTTTTTTACTTTCAAGAAGGAACTGGAGAAGATCTGAGTGAGATTTATTCTGAGCATAGTTACCCTTATTCAATCTAGCTCAGACATGTACCTTTTTCTCCAAGTCCCTTCATTCAGTCCCTCTGTAGGTCTCCACATACTGTGGAATTTTCCAGTGCAGACAGGGCTGTTGTTTTGAATGTAAAATAGTCTGGGAAAAACACACCCCATTTTCAGTGGCTTCTCTCCATGATGAATAAATCTATAGAGGGGAACAGGCTTGTGCTTTTCCTTTCCTTGCTTTTCTGAAGCATTAAATATGACCTTCAGTGCCAACAGGCAGCCCCTGTACTCTGGGTGAGTGGGGTGCTTAGAAAAACAGGTTTTAGAAGCTATCTTTTAGTAAAGATCTGCCAAATTTATAGTCTAAATAATGGAAGATATTTTTTATTGCTCTTTTAAAAGTCCAGCCAATGAATCTTCCTGAGAGCAGTTTATGTACTACTAAACAGCTCATTTACATACCTAGAGACTGTTAGAGCAGACAACTACCAAACTTGCTGCTTCCAGAAACTTTGTAGGTCGCTCTGTAGAAATACCAAAGCAAATACAACCTGATGCAGAAGTGAGATGGATCATTTTGAACAGGTGTTAGGCTGAAGTACTGATTGATTTACCTATAAAATGAGGCAAAGCCACTACTGCATCTGAAGTTGTGCCTTTGTGCACTTCTGCCTAAAGTAATTTCAAGCCTTCAAATGAAATAATTGACCCACTGTATGTAAAACACAGAGAAGAATTTGTTTTGTGACAAGTTGTACTTTCCAAATATCAGTAAACCTTGCACCATTAATAAACTGGCTTTAGTGGAATGATTGGTTTGAAAATTTGGGCAAACTGCATTTGGAAAGCACAGAGAAGAGAGAAACATGTTGCAAGTGTTTATGTTATTTTCCTTTCTATGTACAATTTGAGGGAATTTGTAGAAAAAAAATTTGCAGGATATTGTTCTGCTTCCCTTCTCCTCAAAATTAGAGCAGAAGATTGGGTTTTGCTAACCAGTAGCCAGCTGTGATTCTGCAATTTTCTCTAATGCTTTGCCATGGCTGGTTCAGGGCTGGCTATCAGCAGGAGGCAGTTATCTCCCAGGTACTCCTAAGAGAGAATTACGTGTATCATGAAGCTGACAAATGTGGGGCATTTGTCATGTATCAAAAGCTGACAAAAAAAATCACTCTGCTAGCATTTTCTGGCATTTTTTCCAGATTTCTGAAGAGGTCAGGCTGATGGGAGCCTTTAAAAGCAAACAAACAAAAAAACAAACCCAAACCAAACCAAAAATAACAAAAGGCACCAAACAAACTTCTCACAAGTTATGAGAGGAAAGAGTCCATGTGCTGTGTTACACAGACAGGAGTACACCAAAGTTCGTATAAGCAATGAAAATACAAAAAACCCAACAATAAAACCTTGGTATGTACCAAGACACATTTTCCCACAGCTCTGTTGTGATCTGCAAATGAAGGTAATGAAGTTATGTAAATATACCTTTATTTCCACTCCTTGAGGAACATTTACCTAAAGTTCCTGTGGAGTGGATGTTCTGCAGGCTTCTGGGCTTGTTTTGATGTAACGGTTTTGGGGTTTGGTTTGGTCTGCATGGATTTTAAAGAGAAGACACTACATTAAGAAAACAGCATGTGTGTGTATATATATGTATGTATGTATGTATGTATGTATGTATGTATGTATGTATGTATGTATGCATGTATTTGGGAGTAATGGAAGAGTGAATCTGTGTGGCAGCAGACTCTTTACTGGAACTGAAATAGCCCCATTTGCACAAGCAGGTCGCTCACTAGAAGGTGTGAGCAATAGTGAGGACAGAGGTTTTTCAGGCTGCTGATGGCAGGTTCAACACATCCAGTGTTCCTGTCAATGTCAGTATTTTTCAGCCTGAGGGAAAATGCAGCCTGATGCAAACTGCATTAGTGTCGTGGCACTCAAATGGGAAGCATTTTTATAATCAGTCTATTTCATGAAATGAAAGGAGAAGACCCACTGTGACATGCTGAGATATATGTTGTTAATTGCTCGTCATAACAATTCTGTTTCTTCAGTAAGATCTCTCTTTTCCCTTACCTTCTCTCCCTATGAAATGATCTTGTCAATATGGGAAAAGCAACCCTGAGGAATCTATAATTTAATGAAAAATTGCTGTTGCCATGGCATAGAGTTCAGACATTTATATTGAAATAATTTCTCAGTCTTCATTTGCATCCCCTGATTCTCTAAACAGCTATATCAGCTGTTAAGATTCAAACAATTAAAAATGCTCAATTATTAAGGAGAAATTAAAAGAAATAATCAGCTTAACACAATTTCAACTAAAAAAAGCCTTCCCAGGCAGCTCATGGGAAAAGCATATTTGTATGCTGTTAACATCCCAAATTGGCTTAAGTTAAAATACACCAGGGCAAGATTAAACCAATGCAAAGACAGTGGAAAAAGAACCAGTGTTTTCTTTTCTCTGTGAACAATATGAAATTTCATCAGCTTTTGTTGTTAGTATGTCACAAGAAAATACTATGCTGAAGCCTACTGTGTAGTCTCTTACAGCTTCCTAAATGAGACTCTGCTATAGATTTCCTGGCATCTACTGAATTCTTCTGTTTATTTGACTGGAATATTTGTACCAGGGTTGTTCTTGTTCCACCTTCAGTGACTGAACATGAGAGAATTTTTGCTCTTCTTGGTTTTTGTTGTTGTTGTTGTTGTTGTTGTTATTGTTGTTGTTTTGGTTTGGGTTTTTTGGGTTTGTTTTGTTTTTTTTAATTCCTTGGTTTTGTTGTTGGGTGTAATAAAGATTTTCAATCCTGATGAACTGGCAGTAACTGGGTTGAACTTAAGACAAAGAGAGGCAGATGGTACCTACACCACCTTGCTATTCCTAAGACACCTACTGCCATAGTTAGAAGCCTCTGCTGTTATCATCTTGGATGTCTGCAGGATAGATGCTGCAAACTTCTCTGCAGCTCACCAGATGATTTTGTGGCACATGGGGTGGTGCAATCTGTTGTACAATCACCAAGAGCATTGGCCAGCCTGTATGCCCCAGGTTAAAAAGCCTAAAACCATAAAAGTTTGGCTCTTGCCCCTTTAGATATCCTGAGCCAAACTTTGGGAAAGTACAGCTGAGAAGTAAGAGTTTGTGTTTCCATTTTATTTCTGTCACTAAAGACTTTAGATCAGATTGCCAGACACAGGCAAGAGAGCCAGGCCTTCCTGGGATAGTCAGCTTCAGAGTCCTGGAGTCTCTCTGCCCTATCTTGTGTGCTGCCTTTGGTGCCCTGCTCTCCAGTATGCCAGTGTTATTATTTTTTTTTCCTCCCTCTTCCCTTCACTTTCGAGAATACCCATTGCACTGTATATTTGACCCTCAGTCATTTTCACATCTGCGGTTGAAATTCACCTCTAGGAGAAAGTTCAAACAGCACCTTGGGCACTTCCAGACAGTCCTAGACTTTGAGAAGTGAGTCACACTTGTGCTTTGTGGTCTGGGATTGTCCTGGATGATATCACTGACCTTGTTTTGATCCTGCGTGGGCAAGCCTCAAACTACTGCTTTGAAAATGAAGCTTACTTTGCTCAGAAGGAGGCTCTTCACCTTTGTGGCATTCCACACAGAGTCCATACACCAGGGTTAACGTGGAAGTCCTAACGGTTTTTAACTTGGTGAGTTAAAAGGCAATGATGGTCCAAGAATAATTTACTTTTTTCAGACTTCCCACTCATATTCCCCAGTTTGTCTCCAGGCCAGCTGGTATACAGATGGTTCTTTTACCAGCCATTTAAGAGATAGCTTTATGGTGCAAGGTATGGTCTCTTTCCCAGTCTAGGATGATTCCTCAAGAATGTCTGTTTGCTTACTTGATACAAGATTATTTTTCTAGCCTACAGCAGTCTGGAAGGCTGAGGTTGTTTGCCCAGATGATTGGTTGTTATTTGCTTTTTTCCCTAGCCTACTGCATGTGTGGGGCAGAGGAGGAGGAAAACGTGCAGGTGAAAGTCTTCGAATCTCCAGTGCTTGATGAATAGTTAGTTTTGTTATTCTAACCTCATATATCCATCTTAGAGTTGATGAAGGAATAGAAAATAATTGTGGACAAGTAATTTCTTAAACTTATCTGGCATAGCCAGTCCATCTCTGAACTTCAAGATTCACGTACTTGTTCCTAATGTGTCCAAAAAAATCACTGTTTTTGTTTTGTATTCCCAAGTGACTGAGTCACTAAATATGAATAATCAAATTACTAGTGATTGATGTGGTCAAGAAAAAATGAAGCTCCCAACAAATTCTCACCACCCATATGGAGATACTCCGTTTCATTTCTATATGGAACACATCCCAAACTTTTAACTCACCTTATAAGAAGTTGTAACTTCTTGGGCACATCAGTGCACAGTGGTAGCTGATGCTCTTTCTATTTTGCCAAGCTGGCTCAGTATCATGCTGTGACCAAAACAGGTTCTTCATGTAAAAATATTTTTAAAATATTTTTACAGCTTAGAGCTTCAAAGCAGAGGTAGTTGAATAAAATATTTATTAGGGCCTGGTGAAGTACTGTCAAAATGTGTAATGAACTCTCAAGACACGGATGATGTTTATTAAGAATCTTCTCAATATTTTGCTCTCATAAGAAATTTGTTCATTAAACATGCTCATGTTTAAGTGTTGAAGCTTATGTAATAGCCTAGGCAGGGTCCAAAGGCTGCACAGTAATGATTGTATGACATAGATCTTTCTTAGAGTCCTTGATTTCCTGTTTGGTCCAATAGAAACATACATGAATCTTGGATTGGCATACGTGGACAACTACAATTAATCAGTGCATGTGTGTTTCATATATATTTTATAGAAACATAATAGATATGAATATTAGCTTGGATGTTTTGTGCTAGTTAGAGGAATGAGACTTTCCTAGTGAATCAATTCCTTGGTGAAAGAAGTCTTTTTGTAGAAAGCATTTTAAGTGGGATTATTGCTGTCCTTTGAAACAGTAATGAAATCTTCACAGGAATTAGGTGACAATGTTTATCAGTAAGAACACCCAAGTTGTGTCCAAGAGCTAAACTGACTTGATCCCTCAGAATTATGTTCTGAGAAACCTTCTTGATTGCCTCTGCAAAACCAGATTTAACTTTATATGTTCTGCCTCCTATCCTCTGCTCAGTGAATAAATAAAATGCTTTTAGATAGGTAAATATTACCCCTTCATAAGAACAAGAAAAAAAGATACGCTGTTGTGAGCATCTGACCTTTCTTTAGTCTTTTTTCCATTTCTCAACGAAGCAAACAAAACCACGTAAATCTCAAGTACTCATGGGAGGGAAGAAAGAGGGACAGGCCACCACTTCTCTTGTTTTGGATCAAGGAGCAGCGCCCAGACACACTGAACAGAAAGAAGCTCCCATTGTGCACAGGCTACACAGACATGTGAAAGAAGTAGCCTGTTGTTTCAATATTACTGTTATAAACATGTGTATATATTTCATAAGTCCATAGTGTGGTGCTGCACAGTTGTTTGTCTCCCAGCAGACTCTCATGAAATGTGTGAGTATGTTTGCATCGCTTGTTCACAGAGCTGGAACTTAGAGCTGTTACCTCACCGAGCACAGGAACACGAGGGTGAGTTTAGATTTGTTTGGGAAGCTGAATCCATTGCAGCTTCCTCCTGTTTGCCTGGTATCAGCTCTTGCTGATGGTATTCTGCAAGGGAATTTCCCTTAGGAAGAAAGCTTTTTATTGGACAAGTGCTTCTCTGAAGGATGTATAAAGGAAAATAGCACTGGTAATGTCAGGCAGGAAAAAATAACTATGAGAGCTCCAGCAGGCCTCCCTAAATATTAGCACATGTTTTATGACACAGGGAATAATAAAAATAAGTACTGACTATAGAAAAACACATTTTATATATGTTTCTGTTATCCACAAAGCCAATATTGTATTTGAACAAAAGGCCCTCTCATACAACGTCAATTTTATATTCCTACCTCTTTTAAGGGGGCATGAAATTTCATAGTTCTATAACGCAGAAATATGATAATTAGCTGCTTAAATATTTAAGTAACTAAAAGCTGTTGATAGCATCGTCCACCACCGTCTGAATACTATATGAAAAGTAGCAGAAAATATGCAGGAACTGCGTAATTACACAATTTGTTAAGCCTTTATATTTTGCATCAATGAGATATCATCTTCTGTTTGTGTATGTGTGTGTGTGTATACATAAATATATATATATTTGCAAATGAAATCAAACTTTCATCATTTGACGCTTCAATTGCTCATTGTAATGTGAGATCCAGTACGTCAATCAGCATCTGCAGTAAATAGAAGTTGACTATAGCTCAAGAGTAAGCTTTTCCCGTATCTGCATCTCACTACTAAGTGGACATAATCCCATTTTCCTTATCCTCTCCCCAAAGTCTTTTTTACCATGTTACAGGCAGTTCCAGCTGTCAGCCCGGCAGTCATTCTTGACTAAGGTATATACCTTAGGCCTGTAAAGGAGGGCCATTCTATCATAGAAATTGAGCCATGAAGGAAAGGTACATCAGATCTCCTGCTTCAGATTTTGACTGATAGGGACAAGCAATAAGAAGAGAAATATCTCGCTCATCTTCTGTCTCTGGTCAATTCAGAACCTTTGGACTCCACCTACTTCCCTGAGCTCTCTATTGCCTTTTCTCTCTGTTCCCTCTGAGGGATTGTTCCCTCTGCTGTCCTTAACATATTTGACTCCCTAAATTTAGAAAGGCCAGTGACCCAGATTGTTGTTTTTTCTCTGTTAGCAGGGATGAAAAGAGAAGGATTTTTTTTCCCATTTACCTATATCCTTAAAAGTCTATTTAAAATTCTGCTTGTATTATGGGAGTGTTATATATGCAATTTTTTCTTTTTTCCCCAAGTTGTCTCTTATTTCCCTGCTGACCTTTTAATGTAATGAACCTGGAAATTTTTCTTCTTGTTTTCAGTGGGGAAGCTCCAGTACTCCTGGAAATAAAGATACCTGTGTTAATCAGTAAGTGACTGAGCAATTATCAGCACATCCAGATTACTGGACTGCTGTGGAGGATTTAGACCAACTTGCACCTTCATAAGCAAAAATACTTCAGCTTGAGGTAAAAAATCCAGTGCAGAGGGAACACTATAGTGTGCTTTCTATTTTATTAACATTTCTCAGTTCAGGTCCTCAGGAAACTCTGACCAGTATTTATTTGAAGATGCCTCTGTGCAGGATAATATTATGATTAGAATCAAAGGAAGCAGGAAAAAAAAAATGTTTTCTTACTGAAATAAAGTGAAGGACGCTTCTTATTTCCCCAGCTTAAAGAACCTCTGAGAGAGTAACCCAAGATAGGACTTGGCAACTGCTTATTATGCTCTCTGCCAAATAATCTGTAGAGATCTAGCAAATCTAGTTATTAAATGAGCTAAGCAGGAAGAGCTTGTTTGAAAGTGCATAGAAATCTGAGCACTCTGCTCAGAAGAGGACCAAAGATGCAAGGATTATGAACTGCAGTCACTGAGGCCTCGTGTTAACTAAGATCAGAGTCAAGAGCAGGAAAGAAGCAGGAGAGGGAAAATGAGTGTTGTTGAGGCTTGCGTGCTGCTCTTGGCACTCCACCTACTCTTGTTATTATTACTTTGCTTGGCTTTTAGCTGATAAATAAAATATGGAGCAGTGTCTAGAAATACAGACAGAAGACAGTTCATCTAGTGCTGCCTAATTGCTGGGTGCTGCAGTTTCTGCATAAGAGCTATCTTTTTGGAATTAAAATGGCAACCAGTGGCATTTTATAGACTGGGACTAGCCATAATGGTTTAAAGTACCAGACCATGAATACAGTGGTTGAAAGAAGTATAAAGGCTTTATTTCTAGGCAGATCCCGGGAATGGCATTTAGACTGTCCAGAGAGTCTGGTCTGTAGATGAACTGAGCTGGCACCAGTTACTAGAGCAGATTGCATAAGTGCCCCAAAAGGGATGGCAGAGAATATCTTTCCAACTCCCAAGAGCAGAGGGATCCTATTCAGGGAAGTTGTCTCGGCTGCCAGGGAAGTTTTTCTTCCATGTCAGTGGTCTGAAAAATATCTCTATTTCCCCCTTTGCAATCAATAGCAAAAGCTGGCTTTTGAAACACTATTTTAAAAGTAGCAGAGCTTCAGGCTTCTGAGGCTTGTTCTTCCAAAATTTTAAAGGTGGCTCACAAAAGCGAATTGTAGAGACACTGTGCAATTTCTGCCTTGCATCTTCCTAAAAGGTGACTGCTGACTCAGTATAGAGGATAATTAACTTCCTATTTTAAATCTGGGGAAGGTGCTACTTAATTTAATTCTGTAGCTGTATGGTCCCTCTTCCTCTTGAGGAGAAAGTGCTGCTTCTTTCAACTGAAATCCTGCCTAGGTGTGCAGAGAAATCTTACCAGGAGCAGTGTGGCTGTGCTTCCCTAGGTAGCTTCTCTACCCTCCCAAGAGGATATTCATTTTGTGGCAGTGTACTGGGAAAAGGGGTGAGCCCTGACTGACTGAATTGCGCTGTGCCTTGAAGAAAACAGGGGAGAGCAGCAGCTTGCATTCTTCAGGGTTTCTGGGGCAGTAGACCAGGAGAGGTCTCCTGTATCTTTTTTCAGCCTGCTTTGGATTTCCTTTCTTGCCTGGTGAGGGAGAGCCTCCATGTGCTCGGGGCTTTACTCTGAGCTCAGGGGCTGGGTTTGCGAATGGCTTTCGAATGTTAGCCAAAAATATTCGTCTGTGCATGTGTATGTGGAGGCGTGGGGGAGGGAGCATTGCTCCCTTGTGCAGTCGCACAGAACAAGCCACAATCTGGCGTGCTTTTGGTTATTAATAGCTAGAATATGGAAGTAGGGCAAATATCCATCCTGATTTATCCTGACCTGAATAATCCGTATAGTCTTCAGGCCATAGACTAGCGATTCTGTCTCTAGCTGTCACATTCCTGAGTTTTAGGAAGTGATATCTGTGACCATTTTGTGTCATGATGATCAATGTCACATTAAAGAGAGAAGCCTGCAGGCAGGCGTTTGAGCTGTGTGAGCGCTGCTTGATTAGGGAGGCGCTGGGGTGGGGATCCTGCTCGCTGTCACTCCTGCTCCCTGTCACTCTGCGCTGTCTGAGACCATGAGACAAAAGATCCCAATGGAGAGGTCACCCTGGCCTGGGGCTGCTCTGCTGGGGAGGGGGGAGCGAGAAAGATGCTCTGAGAGGCAGGTCACAGGCGGAGGAGAGGAGTCACAGAGCCGTGAAACAGCACTGAAGGAGGCAGGAGATTCAGGAGTGGGAGTGGGGAGTGAAATGTGCAAAACCTGGTATCCCTATGATTAACCATTTCTTAGTATTATCAGGGTATTATTCAGCTACTAGAAGATGGGCTTTTCTCTCCTTTTTGTTTCTTAAAAGCATGAATACATTGAATCCCATATTTTTATTCTCCTCTCTGCTTGCAATAATGAGCTTCTTTCTTCACACCTTGATTCTTGAAATCACGACAACGTTTTGACGAAATCTGTAGATTTCCCATTGTGGCGTACATTTCTAGCATGTGAAGAGAGACAAGCAAAAGGGCATTAGCTGTGACAAGTCAAACAAATAGATGCCTGGGACACAAATCAGAAGTCCTCATTTGGTCAGGTTGTCCACTGGCTTCCCCATGAACTGACATGGTTCTTGAGTGAAACATGCAAGCTGGAAGAAGTGCATTTGCATCTGTTATTGTTCTGAACGTTATTCTGGCAACAATTTTCTTTTTCTGGATGGGCACACAAAAAAAGCAATAAATATTATTGCTGATTACATTTTAGAAACTCAGGCATTGTTGGAACGTAGGCTTATTTATTAAAGGTAGAAGGAGTATAAAGGGAAACAAGTTCTTGCCCAGAAGTATTTAAAGACTGATATTAAATCAAAACACGATGTAAGAAACAAGAATAGCATGAAACAAAGATGGTTGTGCTAACAGTGTGCTGTTATTTAAGCCAGCTAATGAACAATTTGATAGCTTCTAATCACCTAACATTTTGCATGTGTTGTGAGATGTTTCTGTTCTGCTTTAACACAGATAAGCAAATAAAAAAAAACCAGCTGATTTCTGGGGGTGCAGTGTTGTACCTAGAGCAAATTAGTCCATTTGTAAACACTGTGTTTCAGTGCTAGGAGCTTAAATGCCAGTATGAAACCTCCCAGCCTTCCATGCTGCAGCTAGGCAGCCATGGTTACATGTGCCTCTCTTCCCACAAGGCACAGCAGATGAGGATGCACTACAACTCCCCCGGCTCTTCCCTGCAGGTTTCACACTCTTCCCCCAACAAATGTGAGCCTGCATTCCCCTTCACTTGTGGGAAGCTCTCAGGCAGAATGACAGGCAGGGGATGCTGCCGCCTTCCCAGCACCCAGCCTTTGTCTGCGAGCAAAGGCCACTTACGGCAGCACTTCCTTTCCTCTCCCAGCAAGGGAAACCACAGGGCCCCCCGTCCTGACCCGGCCAGGGAGGCTGAGATTCCTACAGGCAGGGAAGATGGAGCAAGCCGGGATTTTCCTGTTTGTTTTTGAAAGGCAGGTGCTGGCTATCCGGGTGTCCATGGGAAGCATGAACCGGTGCTGGGGATCTGCGGCTTGGGCTTGTGTTTGTGAGCCTAGCTTGTCATCGGCAAGCTATTCTTGTTGAATTTCCAAGTAAACATCAGACAGATCCTTACCCCTTTGAGCTGTCACAGTCTGCCAAGAAAACTGTCTGAACTTTGAAATTTCTCCTTTTATTTTCCACCTTCCTGACCCTGCCTCTGCCGCCGACAGCAGGTCCCTCTTGTCAAGGGAATGTCCTCCAGGCGCAACACAGGGAAATGGAGGAGGGGAAAATTCACCTCCAGAAATCCTGTTTGGTGAGACAAGGATGTCTGGGCCTGCGAGAGGGACGGGGCAGGCAGCTGGGAACAGCCAAGGCTCATGAACGAGCCCCTCCCGGAGCCTGCACAAGCTCCTTTCTCCTGGGAGCGGGGGCAGGGAAGCGGCGTGTCCGCGGTAACAGCGGCTCGGGTGACAGGCGACAGCTCATTAAGCTGTCACGGCGCCATGGCAACAGCGTGCATGGCATCCGCGTCGAAGGCAAACACACAGCCTTTGATCAGGTTTGCTCTGATTACACCGGCGGAGTTCAGCCGAGCCGGGGCTCCTCGGGAGCTGGGGACTTTGCCGCTTGAAGAACAAGCCCTGTCTCTCCCTCTGCAGGGACGCTTTTATCGGGTTTCGTTTTGCCGTGTCCGGCTCCTGTCCAGGGCTAGTGCCGAGGGCCAGCTTCGCCATCCTCTGAAGCTGCGGGCAGGCAGAAGCCTTGGCTTTGGTTGCCTTCAGTCCCATGGCTCCCTTAGTGGAGGTTCTGGGAGGCCCTACTCAGCACCTGAATACACAGTCTGTGGGAGGGGACAGGTTTTGAAGGGCTTCTGCTGCATGATCCATACCTTCCTTGGGCTTCTATGGACCCTATGACTTGAGATAATAACACATGAATATGACATAAATTTTATACAGCTAATAGTCTGAATTCTGGAATAAAGAGCATTAGCCATAGTCCAGAACAGAACACCTTTTTGCTTTGAAAAACAAGCAGCTCTGGAAATAGTGTTTGAAGGTAGTTTTGTATTATGCTTGAGGTGCTGCGTGCAAAGTATTAATTGTAAAATGTAGTTGTATGGTTTTGGTCCTTAGAAGTGCTGAGCACTTCTGGTCCTTAGGGATTTCTTTGGTGAACAAATGATCCAGCTCTGCTGAATCAATGGGGCTTCTTCCATTGAATTTATACATTTTGGCTAATGCCCAATCTGACCTCCCTCAGCTTCTGTCTATGTGTTTGAACAGTTAGATCATATTTGGCAGCTAGTAATATGTTTTTGAATCTTTTATACCAAAATGAATCTCAGTGTTCAGCAGGTTATCAAAACACAAGCTTGCCTTACTGCAAAGAAAGCATTGCTGTTTGGTTTTCAAAGCCCAGTCTAGTATTTCTTCTGGTGGTGTGGAACAGCACTGTAAATGACACAAGGGAATAGAGGCATGGTTCATATACATCCTGACAGTGAGCAGGTCTGTGAATACAGATGTTTTAGGGAAGAATCCTTGTGATAGATCTGTTTGACATAGGTTTACCAAATGTTCCAGGGGGTTGTATCTTTGATACATCATGCAGGCCAAATCCTTAATAAAAGTCTCTTTTTTTTTTTTTTTTTGTAATTCATAAAACTTACAACTTCTTCTGTAAACAAACACTTTTCTGTCTTTCTGCAACCCACTTTGTCCAGATGTGTGTGGTCTCTGTCCCACAGGATTCTTCTGTTCATGGAGGAATTCCTACTCGTTCCAGCTTCAGTTCAGGTGATGCCCGTCTCCTATCCTTTCCCTTTTCCTTAGAAGATGACCAAGAGTCAAAGTCAGTCTGCAATGGAAGGTCTGTAAACAGTTGTTAGAGCTGCAGTTTCCAGCTTTAGTGGTGTTTGTCAGAGTAGGATCCAGCCAGCCTAAGGGGTGTGCTGAGTGGAACACATCCCAGTTACCTGTCATAGCATACAGTGTTTACCATGCTGACAGTCGTTTGTTTTTTGTGTAGGTAATCATTGGCATGTTCTTTTAAGTGAGATTCATAGATGCTGATTACATTTACTGCATAAATTACTTCATTATTAAAATCAGGTCATTTGAGCCCCAAAACCATTAACATGCAAACTATTACCATAATTTCATAAGCTAATAAATCAAGCACAGGAAAAGAATTAAGCGGTTCCTAGTGATAAGTGTTTCTTCAGAGATTAAGAAACACAATTTTCTTATGCATATATTAACATTTTAAAAGTAAATTCATGCAAAAGCAATTTTTCTGCATATATAAAACTTATGTTTAATAATCTCTATACTCAGCCTCCAGAGCTGCTTCAAAATTCATGTTTTTTTCTCAAATCACTGTACCGGAATTTGATGTTCAACGAGTCAGCCCATTTCTGTCTACCCTACCTGTAAAACTCTTTATGCCTTTATTAAACAGTCAAAGCTAAGAAATAAAACAAGCCAAGACACAATTTAAAAGAAAAACAGCTTGAGTTCAGCTTACATAATGAACTGTTCATTAGAGGTTAATTTTGTATTCTTAATATTAAGCTGTACCAATGAAATTGTAATTATCTCCATAATTGCAATCGAGAACTGTGGTTGTCATCTTACAAAAATGGTGCATTAAAATTGATTTAACTCTTATTTCTTACACAATATAATATAATATTGGCCAGAATAATGCAAAGATAGACTCTTCTACTGACGTTGCTGACTAGTTTTAAAATAACACAGTAACACAACTGTTGCAGGAAAACAAAGAAAATTCCAATGTAAATGAAACTGTAATAAGCAACAGATGACAATGCCTAAGTATTTTACTATATTGCAAGATGTCCATGATTTATTTATGTTTAGCTGGTTTTGTTTTCCAGGTCCTAACCTACTGTTTTAGTTTATTTAGTTTATTTATTTTTCAGTATGAGGCACCAAATGTATTTGCTCCAGGGAATAAGAGAAGGTGTTTTCAGAATGGTGCTTACCATAATGGTTATTTTGGGTCTCTTGGTTGCTGCAGCAATACCACGGCCTCCCATTTTTCTATCCCACATGTGAAAAGACACTCAGAGAGCTTTTAGCAGTGACTTGTGCTTGCTGCTGTTTAATGACTCCCTTGACTAAGACAACAGCACACTGAGAACTGCCATTCTGGGGAGGGTTGGTTTTTCCTGTCTGTCCCTCTCCCTCCACCAGTTCACCCAGGGGCCAGCTAAGGACCATGACTGGTGGTAGGGAGAAGGTGACAACAAGCAACATGTGGACAAGGACACCCTGTGTCGTGGGAGCTGGTTGCTGCCTCAGATTTGATGCCATTTGGAGCCACAGCCTCAGCCCTGGGAGAGACGGAGCATTGGTCTGAGCTCACCCATGGGCAGCTGAGGAAGTAGGGCAGTCAGCATTCAGCCTTTGCAGGACAGGAGGCAAAACAGGGGACACGTTAGGGCCACTCCTGTTACAGAGGTGTAGCTCATGTTGTAGATGAATTAGACCTGCAGCTCAGAAGGCCAAGTATTAATTACCTAAACAAGGAAACAGCACTGTTGATGTGAAGCTTTCCATGTCTGTTGTCCTTATCATTCTGGTTCTGTGTCCCTTCCTTGCCCATCAGAAAGTACATGGATGCTGTAAATCTCTCAAATTATTAGCATTCTTCTTACCTTCCCCCTGCTGCAGGATTCAGTGCCTCATTCCTCAGATATGGTCTCTTTTACATTCCTCATTTCGAACCAGATATTGAACTACTGCTTCTCCTGGCAGGTCTTCAGTTTGTTTGGAGGCTGTGTGTGCTATGGTATATGCATAAATCATTTCTATCTGCTCAGGATTCTGCTGGGCTGTGCTTCAGATATGTCTTCAGAGGAGTTTATCAAAACTCCATTCCAGGTCATAAGCTCATTTTTCACTGTTTGTGTAATTAATTGCACAGCAGAGATGATGTATCTAGCACAGGGCAGGTGACAACACCCATGTGAAATGAGAATTTTCTAATCAAAATGTGAATAATCCCAGTAAAATGGTTATGGAGTATTTGGTAGTGTTGCTTTCCATATTGCTGAAGCTGAATATTAAAAAGGAGATTTGATATCTCGTCTGGACAAATTGGCATGATTTGGGCATTTTTACAACTCAGCAGTCACCCCTGAAGATAAATGGAGGTGACTGCAAATGCAAAACGTGGCTTGATTGCTTTGTTCATATATAGTAGAATCCCGTTGAAGTCGAGGACAGATTACTTACCTGAATAAAATTTCTGGGTCGAGTTCCACATTTGCATGAATGAATATGTGTAAAAACAAAAATTTGAATTTCCAGGATTCTGTAAAAATTATACACAGGTAACACTGCTATCTTCCCCTTTAAAATGCTAACGAGTCTTCTTAATGTGGAACACCCAACCTGAAGTGCTTCACTTAGCCAGCCAGTGTCCTAATTTTCAGCAGTGTGTGAAGGAGAAGATTCCTCCAGGCAGTGGTTAGTGCACCTACCCAAACTTCTGCTCTCACTGCCTCTCAGAGGACTGCGTTTCTCTCCACATGCTGGAGGGGAAACCTCAAAAGACGTTTAGCTGGCAAAAAAGGCATTTCTGCCCAGGTTCACTGAATGTTCTCCCAAGAGAACAACAGAGAAAATAACCCAAATTTGAACCAAACCACTTACACTCCACTGTTTGTTACGTTTTCTCCACTGTTGTTCATATGACCATCCTTTCACCCTATTTATCTTTTTTTCTCTGTAAACTTTTCCCCCCTGAAAACGAGGTAATTTCAGTTTGGATGTAATTTTTACCATAAACTGTTTTTTGGTGCACCTCTTTATCAAGGCTTACTAAGCAATGGAAAAGGATGTTTAAAAAATCAGTCTTTGAATGACAGCTTATTCATTACCTTAAAAACTTATTCATTCATTAATTTGACCACTTCTGAACTACTACTAGTACATCATGTGAACTTTCTGGCTCATGAAGGAAGAAAATGGAGACAAATGGTCTATGTTTTCTGCGCCTAGCAACCACAGTGCACATTGGTGGCAGGAGGCTGAACAAACATTCAAATCCATCTCTAATGGATTCCTTTAATACAAAATACTGCTTTACATGGAATTGTGTGAGGGTTGCACTGTACACACAAAGGTCAGAGCCAGGAAGAGTTGGTCTGAGGCACATGGTTTCACTGGACTGTTTTCTTCCTGCATGTCTGTAGTGGCTGCTGTGCTACCATGTACCTGTGTAACCCATGCCAGGAAACATGGACATTTCTCAAGGACCACTATCAGAAAGGAAGCAGACTATCATCCTACTCCTTACTCCCTAGCATGCCTGCAAGTGTATGGCAAGGAATATTCTCCAGTGTTTGGGGAAGAGTGCTACACAGTCAACACTTCTGCTCTGAGGTATGAGGGCTTCCCTCCTTCTTTCCCAGGAATCCAAAATACTTATTGAAATCTTGAAAACTTTTTCTTCCAGGGGAATGATATTGTCGCAAAGATCTTTCTCAGAACAAGAATGGCAGCTGTTTGGGGGCTTTTGTTGTTTTGGTGGGTTTTTGTTGGGTTTTTTTTGTTTGTTTGTTTTTTGGGTTTTTTGGGGGTTTTTTGGTTTTGTTTTTTTTTTTTTTTGGTCAGTGGGTTTTTTAAGATCTCTGCCTACAACATTGAATGAATGCTGCTTTATTTTCTTTCAGCACAGAAAATACTGGTGAGGAGGGATGCTGTGTAAGAAGAAGTTCTATACTGCTCCTGTAAAATGTTCAAAAATTAGGCTCATTCTTCACAACTAAAAATGCAATTTGCCTCTTTTTAAAATTTTCTTTCTCCCAGTTATCCACCACATACAGCATTTTAGTTAGAAGTAAGTAACTTTGGATGGTTGAGGTGGAAACGGGACCATCCATGAGAGGTTCCTACGGGAGAGGAGGCACAAAGTCCTTTGGGACCTCAATGTATCTCTGTGGTCATTTCAGTAAGTTAGTTTCTTACCAAATACGCTCATTATTAAATTAGTTGCCCAGCTCAATCATCACTCCATTTCTGAATTGGCAAATATTTCTTTAGGAACAAAACAGATGTATAGGACCTGCCACTTATATAAATAGATCCACAAACACCAAGATACAGGAAAGTGTTTGCTGGGCACCAAAGCTTTTGTGTCACAAAAGACTTCAAGAAAACTAGGATACACATAGTACTCCTGCTTTCTTGTAGAAGCTGTGGAGTTTGTGTAAGTGTGTGCTGAAGGTCTCCAATGTGGTCTAAATGGCCTTGGATGATCAAAATATGATCCTCAAGTGTTATGTTGACTCCATTTCCATTATTGGGAGTATATGAACTGCATGAACCATTCAAGAATAAGAACCAGTTCACTCAAATTCAAACTCACCAGTTTCTCTCTTAGTTGCACATCAGCAATCATGCAGTTTTTCCGTTTTCATACATAACTTTAAATGGGGAAATAAACTTAATATTTTTATGAATATATTTGATTTTTTTGGTGTGGAGAGGCCTTAAATCTCAGGATACCTGAAAAATTAATAGACTAAGGACACAGTGGGTTTTGTAAGGCTAATTTTATTTAAATAAAATTCAGATGCTTACTTGACACCCTCAAGAATTTCTGTAGAATTTTATGCAAAACAATGGGAATTTGATTGATTCTTAAGATATCATAATAATCTGCTTGTGCTTTATTTACTGTTCTGTGAGCCGCTCGCTGGAAGTGGTGAAAAACCTTTTTTGAATTTATTGCAGATGGCCTGTGGTTCCAGGTTCTTCCTTGAGAAAAACCGTAAGTTCTTAACCAAATTGAATGATTTTAGGGTAAACTGCAAAGGACAAAGAAAACTGTTCCACCAAGGCCAGAAAGTGAGCCCACAGGAATTATCTGAATGGTTGTAATATATCCCATGAATACTAGAGGTGTGGATTATTCTTCATTTTTATGTGATGCATGTTATCTCACCTTTGTTTACCAATCCACCATGGACACTGTAGAGGACAATAATGCATAATAGTATATATTTAGAATATTCTGGAAGTATGATTTGCATCCAAAAATGAGCCTACAAAACTTACATAAAAATCTATCACTGGCCTGTATTTCAAATAAACAGATCCTTTGCTCTAACACTTTACCAGTGTTTATAAATTTACTGATGCTTGCAATTAGCTCATTTAGTAGCATGTTGTCCCCTTGTTTCAGCTGGCTCTCTGGGCATTGGGGACCCTTTTTTATACCAGGACACTTCCTGCTCACTTTCCCAATACCCTTGGAAAATTCCAGGAGTGTTATTCAGAGTGCAAAGACAGTCAGCTCTTGACACTGTGGTTTGGCTGGGCACTGACTGACCCTGGTCACTGAAGTGTTTCAGTGTGCTAAGGCATTAGGAATCTGACCCAGCAGAGAGAGACCTTGTGGTTTTTTTGGTGGGCAACCATGCATAAATGTCTCTCAGTGAGTGTCAAAAGTGGTGCAAGGATAAGGGGGGGGGGGGGGGGGGGGGGGGGGGGGGGGGGGGTGTCAGCTGTACCAGCAGGAGGGAGCTGGCATGTCACCTGAAGGGGAAACATGGAACTGCAACCTGTACAGGTAGCTACTGTGTGGTTTTCCACACCCAGATGAGAAAGATATGTACTGCTGGTGGTATTAACTTCATGCTGCCTGTTGAGAAACCTGTTTATCAGCATGGGGTATCAGCTTTAAAAGATTTGATGCCTAAATGAAGATATAGGAAGTCTGTGCATTATCATAACAGAAAAAGTCTTATCTTGCACAACAGGTAAATATTACTGTCACAGAGAAGTGCATTTCAGGAAATCTGAAGAGAGCATAGAGTGACAAGCTTATTACAACTGACATGTGTATGTAGTTTTAATTTGTAGTTTTGATTACACAGATATTGCTGAAGTGAGCCAACATCAGCTAAGTTTGTTTGCTGGGATGATATGTCCTTTCCTTCTCTTCAAGCCTTATGTGTGGAGAACTGTGGCACTGAACATGCAACCTTTACTTCCAGGCAATGCTAAATAAAGTCAGCCAAGAAATTTAAAGTAAATCAAGTGAATTTGGGATATGAATCCAACTTCCATAAATTACAATGCACTAAAAGGTTTCTGTGTGGTTTAGTTCCTTCAGGTGTAGTGCAGCTGTAGGCTTGCTCAAGGATCGAGCTCACTTCTTGTGATTGTTTGCTCTTAGAATTAATGAACTTTAGAAAAACCCCAGGAGTGAGATAAAAAAGTTGAAATGTGTATTTATTCTAATTGAACACTGAATGGAGGAGAAGAATGTCTTGCCAAATTACTTACCTAGGTATAGTTTGAAAGAATACAGCATTGCTTAAATAAAGGCTCATTCTCCAGTTCATGAAACTCTTGACAACAATGGCACTTGCCTAAAAGATATCTTGGAAGCTGTATTCAGTGTGAAAACCATGGATAAATCAGCACAGATATTCCTGAAATGATTCCAAAGTAAACATATATATTTATCTATTTTATTAATGTTTTACTAATATTTATTAACATGTTATCCTTGAGAAGAGATGGCTTAGGTGGGATCTTATCCGTGTATATAAATACAGGATGGTGCAAAGAAGACAGAACTATTCCCTTCTCACTGGTATCTAGGGAAGGGTAGGAGGCAAGTGAGCACAAATTGAAACAATGAGAATTCTATCAAAGAGAAGAAGAAAATTTTGTCCTGGGAGGGTAATCAGACACTGAATCAGAACGAAGTGAAGTCTGTGTCTTTGGAGATAGTTCAAAATGCAACTGGACATGACCCTGAGCAATTCTGCTACCTTTTGGACCCTGCTTTGAGAGTGGTTGGACCTGAAGATCTCCAGAGATCCCTTCCCACCTTAGCCCTCTGGGTTTCTGTGTAGACAAGATGCTGTTAGCAATCCTCTAATGAAAAAATATGAGGAAAATTTCAATCTCTAGAATTTCCTCTGGCATAATCTTATTTACAGAATTCAATGTCTTAAGGTGAGGTTTTAATTATTGAATTATTTTTTCTGTAATGCGGGGAAAAAGATGATTCGAATGTAAGTGGTCCTTTTGAGTATTAAAGTGAGAAATTAAAATGTTATGTCAGCATTTTTTCTGTAGAATTCATGTTCAGTTGTCAGTGATCTGGACACTGATTTTATCTCTGCTCTACAGGAAATATTCCCTTCAGATCGTCTGATTTTTTTATTTGGGATGATTTATGACATATTCCTTTTGACAATATGCACACTCATCTTTTTCTCCCCCTTGCTAGTTCCAGGATAGTGTAATATGATAGAAATGGAGTGGAACCATGAATGACTTAGGAAATTTCAGCACTCTTAACGTTTTGCCGAAACTGGCTTGTTTGACATCTCTGTTCCAATGTTCTGACTTTGCTCTCTTGCTAAGCAATCCAGCTGTTCAAACACCAGTTAAAGAGAAGCTGTGTCCACTTAATGGAAGCATGCAAAGGTCTGCAACACTGGAAAGAAGTGGAACTTCTCCTGATTTAGTCTACTGTCTATATTTATCATTGTACATTTGCTATGTGCCTTCCCTCCCATCCCAGCTGCCACCTCACAGATGGCATTCCCAGCAAAAGAAACAGTTCGGATTCAGTACACTGTCATCTGGAAATGTCAGCAGATGACAGGGAGAGGGGAGAAAGAGGAGGGCTAGCTCCATATTTTTTCAGGATAAAACTTGACCTCAAATTTTACTCAGTCACCACAGAGTTCTGGGGATTACCAGAGTGGGGGGGAGGGAGGGCACAAAGGGAGCAAGAAAGGGCTTGATACGGTGCGTATAATGATTTTTGTTATTTTCAGAGGCTTGCTGATAGAAATTTCCATACTGTGCACTTATTTACTTCTAACTCTACAACAGCTTTAATTTATTAAAGGGAAAAAAACAAAACAAAACAAAACAAAAAAAAAAAAACCAAAACCCAAAAAGGTTTTGTTTGCCCTAGAAACCAAGTGAAAACAATGAGGAAGAAGAAGGCATCCCTGCAAAGTTGACACTATTAAGCCCAGGCAAAAAGTGGAATATTTGCAGTCCCTATGAACAGATGTCTAATGACAAGCAAATAAAACAATAATTCTTAAGGAATGATTTCTTTCTGATTTAGTTTTTTAGTGCCTTTTATTCATCCTTTTTGTATTAGTCATTTCTGTATGCTTCTGGTGTTGTATCCTGGCCTGAGTGTTACTGACAAAAACATGGTGGGCCTGGAACTTGATACAAGAAAAGAGACAGGGCAAGTTTTTAGATTTAAGGGTAATGTAGCCACAAGCGTCCAATATTTGTCTTCAAAAATTTCAGATGTCACTTACTGTGCCAAATTTTCATTCTGAAGGCTGAATTCTCAAAAACTTGTGTGCCTCAGACTAAAAAGTTTCAGATAATATTATTTTGTTGAACAAGGCTAAGGGAAAAGGTTGCTGGGTTTGGCATCTTAAAAACATTCTTGCAGCTGTTCCTCTGGGGAGCTGTGGTACCTTCCTGTGTTGTAACAAGGGCTCAATATGCAGTACTTTTTAACAGCAGGAGGGGGTTTGGCTGCCTTGTGAAAATTCATTCAAAATATCACTAAGACTACAGGCTTCTGAGACATCCCCACTCACAAACACACAGAAGATGCTGCCCAGCTGCAGTGGGGTTGCTGAGGCACCCAGCCTGAGAGCAGAGGCAGATGTCCTTTTCAGTGACTCAAACTAGAGCACTCTAAGCAGGTATTGGCCCATCTGCTCCCATATCTCAGATGTCGTGTCTGATTATCTGAACACTCAAGCTCTGTTATAGTGAAAATTCAGGGAAGCGGTGCCATCCACTGACAATGGCATCTTAACAGCCCCCAGCTGCTCATTCCCAGCCTATGCCCTCCTTTAGCTCTTGTAAAATTGTTTATGGGGTCAAGAACCTGGAACCTTCCCTGCTACACTCCCAAAAAGCATCCGATTATTTTTAGCCTGAACTGACTCTCACACCTGGTTCAGTGCAGGAATGACTGTGGTTAGATTTGCTAGCAGACAGCTGTTTGTGCCCTGCCATCAGGGAGATAGTATTTCCCAGGCCCTGCGTTTTCCTCTTGCTTTTTAAGTGCAAGAGGAAAACGCAGGAGACCCAACTGTGTTTGTACACGTTTTGCAGTCAGGAGAGCAAGGGGAGCAGCTGAGGACTGGCATCCCGCCCTGCCAAAGGCAGGCAGCTGCAGCTGGTAATCCCCTGGACTGCCACTGCAGGGCTTGATAAAGCTGCTCTGGCAGAGCTCATCAGACTCTTTGCTTGCTTTCCTACCACCCTAAAAGGTAACCAGGCCTTAATAAGGCTTAAGTGTGAAGTCGAAGTCTCTGCTGGTGCCATGAGCACTTCATTATGTCCAAGAAATGTAGCAATGCTTCTATTTTGCACAACCAGCACAATTCTTCCTCATTGAGCAGGAAGAAAATTTTCTCGAAGTGGTTGGGAAAAATCTTCAGAATTGGAACCAGAAAACACAGAACTATGGGACTAGGTAATCGATCATCTTTCTAATCTTTATCCAGAGATCTCCCATTGTCACTTGGACAAGTCACTTAGAAACACTATGTTTCTATGTTTGCAACCAGTAGCTGAACTTGAAATAGATGGATTTTTTGAAAGCAGTGTAAAGGTATTTCACAGTCTTTGTGAACTGTGAGAAGTTTCTATGTAGAAACAAGTTCGTAGCACTGGTGCTGGTGCTGCTTTCCCCATGTAGTCCATGGATTCAGGAGGTTTGTGAGCTTTTTACAAGAGATCTGTGCAAATGTACCTATGAAGAGTCAGGGAGCTTTGATTTCCTACCTAAACCAGGAAGAAAAAGAAAATGAGGAGTTTGCTGACTGCTATGACTGAAAGATACTTGATTTGGTGAAGTATTCATTTGTGATACAAATGACTGCATGCTAATTTCCCAGGCAGGCTAGCATGTGTGTCCATAATGGGTTTACTCTTCTCTTGGTTTCTCAAGGTGGTTTCCCTGTGACCCAAATTCTTGGAATACAAGTAAAATTCTCAGTGAATTTAGGTAGTGCAAGGTAGAAACCTTGTGAGCAGGAGAGCAATCTGTGGATTAGGTAAATATATGGGGTTTGAATAGGCAGATAAATAAAAAGATGATTTAAAAACCAAACAAATAAACATTCCAGGAAATCAAGCTCCAATTCTTTCTCCCATCTAATTAAATTTTACAACCTCCCTTTTTAAGCAGCATATGGGACACAGATTTCCTAGTCAGCTGGGGATCAGTTAGATACGTGTCTGCGTGTTATTCAAGTTCCAGCTGATTAAGCCATTGCTTATATCAGAAGTTTCCTGTGATATTTGTACAGACTATCATGGACAGCAAAGCTAGCTTGGAGCTTTTTGACAAAATGAGTTCCATCCAAAAATGTCTCTATTTGTCTTAGCCAAAACTTTGTCAGAAATAGGTCAAATCAGATTTCAAGGCCATGAAAAATTAGTTTTTATAAAACAAGATTTTGACACATCAAATTAAAGATTTTGTTTCTCTGTAAAACAGGTCTTAGTTGTAAGACATAAGTACAGTTGGAATGTTTTGGAGATCACCTAAATGAAACATTTCTATTGATATTTTTGACATTATTGTTATTCTTAGTTAATAAAATTTGTCAAGTTTTTGATTATTTTGTCACAGTTAAGGAAAGACAGCTTTCCACTAGATTGGAAAGAGTCCAAATCCATTCCTAGTTCAGCCCATTTTATGGTAGAGATCGGAAAGCAAAACTCAGTGGAAGAGAATGAGGAACACATATGTGTTCTCAGAAAAATAAGGGATTAAGTATTCTTGTTCTGCTTGCCCTTCACATCTGCTCCCTAGCCTTTAATCATTCATTAGTATCTTTAGTTCTGGTACAGTTCTTATCAGGTATCTATTCCTACAAGTGAAGCATAATAGTAATGAATAATGGGGATACATCATTTTAGCAACTATTCCTGATTCCATTTAATGACTGGATACAAAATGGCTTCTCTTCCTTCTAAGTGGGGCTATTAATTTAGATGTACTACAAATAACTTCTTGCAGAAGTCATTCCTTAAAACAATAGGAAACTTTTGCATGTTTACATATTTCATACAGTAATGGAATACCTTTTGTATTTTTCTCAAGGTTATATAGAAAGCAACCTAATATGTAAACTATGGGTCATTAGGGAATTGCATTACAATAGGAAAATTCTCTCTCCATGTATGTGCTGAAGTTATAACTTCAAGGTGACTTCAAGTTATAGTATTTACAAATGACTGCAGTTCTGCCTCAGTGGTTGAAAATGCAAAAAAAAATTTTGCATTTTTTTTCAAAGCAAAGTGTTTTCTATGAATTATTTATTGTTTAAATTACTTGATGCAGTTATTTGACCTAGAAATTGGAGTGAAAGAAAGTTTAGGTGGGACAACTAGTGGTGAGCTATGTAAGTCTCAGAGACTTCACGGTGAAGTATTGTAGAAGAAGCATGTACCATCAGGGATATTTTCTTGGGGAAAAGGCAACAGAATGTTTCAGCCCAGTCTTCTACTGAAAACGATCCATGAAAATGAAAGCTGGAGGTCCCATAGCTTCCTGGCCTCACTTCCTCACTGTATTATGTAAATCCTAGAAAACCCCCTGTGAGCAAAGGCCTGCAGGAAAGGGTTACTGCAGACTCTGTGCCATTGCTTCTCTTTTCTCTTTCCCTTTTGGCAGAGGTTGGTGCATGGGAAGCTCAGTAAATGGTCAATTGACAGTCTTGTTTGCAGCTCACTCAAAACTGCTTTGTGAGGCTGGATTTCCAATTTTGCTGTGTCAGCCAACATGGAGTGTTCTGGGCAGGTTCTCAGCTGCTGTGACTTGTTGCAGATCTGCAGAAGTGGGTGAATCCTGAGTAGTTCATGCTGTGTGTGGATTTCTTTTACAGAACAAATATGAAAGAACATTCTATGCTTAATAATTTTCCAGCTCAGGCTGAAAAAGATCCATCTGGCCTAGTATTCTGGCTCCAAAAGTGATGAAAAGGGGTCAAAAACAGATTACTAAAGATAATCATAAAATAACAATCATGTAGTGATAGCTACCTGCCTTATATTCTGAACTTCTAGCAATCTGACTTCCAAAGTCAGTGGTAGAGTGTTTCTATTTAACAAGTTCCTATGAATGAGTTTGTCCAGAAGATCTTTAACTCATGTCAAACTCTGTAAACCACAGCCTTTTGTGGCAAGGAGGTTCAAAGTTACTGCCATGCTGTATAAAGAAATACTTTTGGTTTCCTTTGCTTTCAAAGAGATAATGATTGGATGCATCCTTGTTTATTGCCTCCCATGCTACAAAAACTTCCATTCCCTATTAGACCTGTCTTTGTTACTCATGATTTTAGAAAGTTCACTTCTTTGTCTTCTCTTTGCCATGCACACTTATCCTAGTTTTTGTTATCCTTTGAAATTGTTACAGCTTAGTTTTCTTTTTCTTCTGTTTTCTATTTCTTAGAAACAAACTGATATGCAATTTTCAGTGTTCTCTCAAATGTATGCTGTACAAATGGCTTACAACAAGGGAGCCTCCTTGAGTTTATAGCAGACAGGGATGCCATGAATTCCTGCAGCTCACTGGAAGGACCTTCTGTCTCCTGTGTGCTCCTTTATATCTTAGCAATCTACTGCAGCATTCTTTGACAGGTGTCTTGTTTATTACAGGAAAGTATTAACTACAAGTTTTTGATGCCTGTCAATATCTTGTTTGGCATGCAATCACTTTATGGTTTATGTCTTATTTTCACCCTAAATTTTGTGAGGGATGTAATCTTTGGTAATAACTACCCCTGTAACCACAGCAGCTTTTTCTGAAGTGCTTAAGCTGAGACCTCGAGCTGCTGGGAGGTATCTTCCTCTTGGGCTTGTCACTTTTGAGATGTCTTTTACAAGCTTCCACTTTCTTTGTCTTAACCTCTAGTGCTATCATATTAGATTTTTTGGGGGGGTTTATTCCTCATGCATGCATAATAAGTCTAATTTCATTACAGTTATTGTTAATGTAGTTCTTTGATACAGAAGGATTCAAATGACACGTCAGATGGCTTTCATGGTCTGCTTTGTATTCTGTGGCTGTGGATCCTTTTTTGCCCAATTATTTTTCCTTTCATTTAAGAAGATGTGACCGTCTACCTTTTTCAAGTTGTTCCAAACAAAGTTTAAAAATGGAAGATGTTTCTTTTTCTGTCAATGCACCACCCCTTTATTTATTGGCTCTGTTGCATCATTGACAATACTGTACTTGTAAGGCAAGAGGAAGGTGCTGAAGTTCTCCCACACAAGGAGCAGCTGGCGAGTGCCCGTAACTCAGCCTGCGGGGCTGAGCCTGGCACATTTCCTGGCCATGTCCTGGCAGCCGCCCTGGCCTTGTGCTGCACGGGACAACGCTGCCTGGGGTGCTCAGTCACCACTGGAGCAGGAGTGTAGGAACACTGCCCTTCCAGAGAGGCCAGGGTTTACAGTTTCCCTCTAACCAAGGTCTCTGGGCCAAATTCCGCCCAGAACACCTTTGTGGAGCTGCAGTATGCATTAATAATAACAGAGAGACATATGGGCAGTGGGCAGGCTGGTGCATGAGGCATGCTAACTGCAAAAACTTAGCATGTCTTCGGGGAAGACATCTGAGAGAGTGCTACCAAAAAGTATTTGTCATTTTTAAGTATTTTTTTTTAGTGCTTTTGCATTTGATTGATGGATTTACCTTACCTGAAATGTACCCTGAAAGGCTCTGGCAGTTCAGCAAGCAAGAAAATTTCAAATAAGTACATGTAGTTGTATCTACAGTGATGAAAGCTAACCTGAAGGAGTGGAAAAAGTATTGAATGATTTCATGCTTCTGGAGGAAATTAAAACTTGAAATTTTTTTTTCCTTTTTTTTTTTCCTTCAAGAATCACATACTGGAGATGCCAGGGGAAATTTACTTAAATGCACATTTGCATCCCAGGTATAATTGCACTATCATTATTGTGGTTGTTGGGCTGGGTGCTGCTAACATAATGCACCATCTATTTTGCTATTAACTTCTACATCAAGATGTTACAAAAGTAATAGGTAAGCAGGACACAGGAACTATCCTCATTTTCTTCAGAATGTGTCCTACACCGTCAAATACAAGTAGAAGGCTATAAAGGAACCAATAAGGTTTAGGGAGGGCCCAGTTCTGTTTCAGATTATGCAAGGTTGCACTGTCACAAGCACCATTATTCTGAGAGCATCTAAGACAGTGGTATAATTACAGTAGTGCATAAATAAATGAAATTCTTGTTTTAAAAGACTCTCTTGTCTTCCCTCATGCTTCATTTTTAGTGAAAGAGGCTTTACGTCTAATCAAGAAAAGACTTGAGATCTACTTTTATCCCAATCAGTTTGCTAGTGCTCATTGAGGACTTCAAGAAATCTTTGAAACCTTCAAGGGATCCAAGCAAATTTTTGAGGTTAATAATTTTTTTTCTCCCCTTATAAGTCTTTAGTGCTGAGCTGTCCTGAAACATATGCAGAAATAATCCTCTGCCAAGGTGTGGGATCCAATATGCCTGTAACCACCCTGGCTTCAGGTTACCTGTAAACTGAGAAAGACTTTCTTAAATGTTCTTAAACATGATGAGAAACACCCTAATGTTCCAGTAGAAATTAAAACTTGCAGTCAAAGATGGATCTAGAGAGCATTCCCTATGCACATGTTGATTCAGATGTTCTCAATGTGGAAAGTGTACCTGTCTAGGCCTAGAGCTTTAGGTGACCACTTTGTGTCTCTTAGAAATGCCAGTGTTTCTGTCTGGCCATCTCTCCTCATTTGCTAGGGACTGGATCTTAGTCACCAAGCTGATCCTTTTACAGTCTGCTTCAAGAGATGAGGACCAAAGACAAGTGAGTGGGAGCCCAGACTCCTGAGCTGTTTTGTGCTTTTAGCTCCTGGTGACATTGGACTAAAATGCACCTTTAAATCTCTTTCATTGTCTTCTTTAAGCCTTTGAAAGCAGTTCTTGAGCAGCACAGTGCAGCGTGCCTGCAAGAGTCCATAGGCAGTGAGTAATTGAAGCTGTATGTATGTGGTAGTCTGGAGCAGCTTTATTGCAACACTGCGCTGATACCATCCAAACTGAGGTCTTTTTATAAAGTGCAGCATTGTTTGCCAGACCGATGTTAACATGCATGATTTAAATGATGGCACAAGCAGAACTTCGGCTCAAAATGGAGATATTAAAGATACCAAAATATTATCTTTCCTCTTGCCAATGCGAACAGCTGGCAGGATGGGTTTACTGAACAAAAACTTTGGCCAGCAGACAAAGGTTATCCTTTTCACAGACTTTCCTTCTGAAGTACAGGATTAACAAAACATGCTATTTTTTTTATTTCAAAATTGGAGGGTTTGTGTCTTTCATCTGGTCAAATTTAGCTTAAAAGTGGAAATAATATCAAAGTTACATGCACCATAGGGAGACTGTTAATGTGGTAACAAAGGGCATTTGGCCAGTTAAAATAATAAAAGACTATACAGCTTTCCCAGTGATGGCTGGAACCCAATTAGTACTTTCCAAGTAGAGCCACAATATTCTTTTCCAAATTATGCGGTTTGGCATGATTCAGAGTGAGTAAACTTACTTTCCTACAAGGGAAAAATATAATTAAGAGAAAAAACAAGGTCATGAAGTATTGTGCTTCAAGTAAGCAATAATACACCATGGGGTGCACGTTAGATACACCCTGGACAGGCTGAGACAGAGCAATGGCTCAGCATACAAAAAGATACATATATTATCTATAATAAACCTATGTGCAAAAGTAAAATGCAAATGGATGCTTTATTTCCTTACTAGATTATTTTAAGGGAATATATGTTCAATGTTCATGTGTATAACACTCATAAATGTTACTTAAAAAATACCTTTTCTTAATTTTCTTAGGGTGTTTTTCTTAATTTTCTTTAAAATATCTTAACATTTTATACTTTTTAATAATAAGTGAACTTGCTGTTTTCATTTTGTCAGGGTATCTGTTTTACTGGGGCTTTTTCTGTTATTAAACCAAAATGGTTTGAAAATCTCATTTTTCTTTTATCATTAATTGATTAAGTTTCTTTCAATCTGGATGGTCACACTGGAAACTTCTAAGAGTCTATTCTTACTTCACAGTAATCCACCTTGTAGGATTCTGCAAGTGACACAAAGCCTGCAAAGACTCAAAGAAGTTGAGGATAAAGTCACAGGTTTGGGAAAAAAAAAAGAAAAAGCAGCTTCAAATTTGGACGTGAACTTGCAGGGGCTTTGTGAGGGTAATTTTTGGTGGCTTTTGGGGGGTTGTAGTGTTTTTTAAATGAACAAACTGTTTAGCTGAAGCTCAGACAGAGAGGGGAACACGCAAAAAGAAAGCTTGGTGACCCAGTGTATGTAATGCTGTGGTAGCAAAATGGGAACAGCCCCGTGAGACATCTGCTCAATTTTTGCTACTGACACTGCTCATGGGAAAGGCCTGTGATATGCCAGGAGAAAGATGAAAAAAGAAGAAAAAGTAAAACTTCAAAAACCATGGAACCACTCCCTTCACCTGAAGCTTAGACCACACACCTGAAAGGGAGTAACCCACTTCCAGCTCAGGTGCATGGTGTGAGCAGCCTTATTACCCTTTCCACTCCACCGTTTTGCACATCTCATCTATAAAGTGCTTGTAAGGGAGGAATTGATTATTTATTTCCTGTTTCTTTAATAATTATGGTAACCTGTAATTATTAAAGAAAAAGGAAATAAATAATCCATTTATTTTAAGGAACTAGAAATGAACTATGGCAATATAAACCTTCATGAGTTTCAGCATTTCACCATTGCTGCTATTTGGCTCCCAGTTGGTACAGTTCCTTTCACTTCTCAGCTCCACTGGAGAATACTTGCTCTGCTAAGGTCCCAAAGACCCTCCTAAACCAGCCCTGCCTATTGCAGTTCTGTGTGTGAAGAAGTGGGCGATGTGTGGGCAGTGAAATTGGGAGCACATTCGTGACTCAGATGTATGATTTCAGTAGTCACACAGGCTGTGCACAGTACACATATTGCCTTCTCTGAAAGTACAAGTCAGCAACTATTTTCATACAACACTCCAGTCATCTACACAAAATATGCCCTCATGCACCTGATTTTAAGGTGTCACTTGAAAGACAGAAAAATCCTCATTAGCTGTAGAGTTTCCCCTCAGCATTAAACTACTCTGAAGCAAGACCAAGGTGCCAAGGCCCTCATCCTGTAGACTTATCATTGCAGACTACATAATTTTAAGCCACTCACATCCCAGACTGAAGGGGAAGCCAGAGTCAGTGCTGGAGTGAGGCACAGGACTCTGTCCCATCAGCTGCCATGTGCCTGCATTAGCCTGCATGGCTCAGCAGCATCTACGGCTCCTAATTCCCAGAGTGGAATTTTATTCCACTTTTTATCTTGAATTAACATGGCACTCCTTGCAATGTGAAATTGAAACTTATCAAACCCTTCTGGTTTACAACAGATTTATTTCATGAAAGTTACCTTGCAATCTCCATACTAAGTAATCTTCTTTCAGGAAGCAACAGATCTATTTTGCCCTGAATCAGAGCTCCAAGAAACCTAATGGCAAGGAAGCTAACACAAGTAATAAAGAGAAAACAACTGAGGAAAAAGAAAAATGTCTCTGTTTTACACAGAAAATATTTCAGGGATGCTACTCCATATAGGTGCCAAACAGTATTAACATACTGATGAGGCCAGCTTCTCATAGAAGCATAAATTTTCTCAGCTTGGAAAATTATTATTGATTTTCATTTTAAAATGGGATCAGAAGGTACTGCACAAGAGGCGAAACTCTTATTTTGTATTAAGTGTGTATTTCACATGTAAATAACTGCTGAAAGGTGACTCTCTGCTCTTTTTTGCCCCCCAACCAATCTTAAATCAATTAACAAATATTTTTCTATATAGAATCTGTATTAATAACAAAATTATACTGTGCAAAAGAACATCTTGTCAAACAAGTATGCCATGTTTACCTGCAAAATCCACTGTACTTGAATGCAGAAATTGTGTTTTATTTTTCTTGTATGTTCTTGCAATGCTTTCATCATCCCCATGGTCCTGTGTATTCTCCAGTAGTATATGATACAATGTGACTGGTATCTGTCATGCTTAGTTTAATTCTTTCTTAATGAGCCCAAAACCTCTATGAGATTAAAATCAGTAGGGTAGTGTTACCCTCTATTGCATGTTTTAATTTCTGTGATGTTTCACTTTGTCAGGCACTTTGCAAATCCCTTTCTTTTATCAACAAAAAATGTGTATCATTGTCTAAAGAGGAAAGACTAATAACAAACCTTTGGCCCAGTTTGACAAATACTTTACTAATTACAACTAGCAAAAAAGAAAGGGGGGTATTAAGGAAAAGAACTTTTAAAATTAATCTTGTCAAGGTAATATGATCACTTGGTTGCACTCCGCTTCAGTGAAGGCCTGCAAGTTTCTGATGTCTCAAATATTTCTAAAAATACAGTGAATTGTGAGTAAAGAAAATAAACTCTTATGATAGAAATATCAAATTATTTACTTTTTAAGCCACTATTTGCATAACATAGAATCCTAGAACTGTTTTGGTTGGAAGAAACCTTAAAGATCATCTAGTTTCAAATCCCCTGCCAAGTGCAGAGACACTTTTCACTGGACCAGATTATTCAAGACCTCCTCCAGCCTAGACTTGAATACTTTCAGGGGAGGGGCATCCACAGCTTCTCTGGGCCACCTGTTCCAGTGCCTCACCATCCTCACAGTCAAGAAGTTTTTCCAACCGCTTAATCTAAACCTAAATTTTCCTAAAACTTAATCTAAACTCTCTTTCAGTCTGAAGGCATTCCCACCTTGTCCTTTCACTACATGCCCTTGTGAAATGTTCTTCTCCCCTTTTTTTACAGGTTCCCTCCAGGTACTGGAAGGCCACAGTTAGGTCACCCCAAAGCCTTTTCTCCAGGCTGAACAATCCCAATTCTCTCAGCCTTTCCTCACTGGGGATGTGCTTCAGCTCTCTGTTGGCCCTCATCTGGACTTGCTCCAACAGCCTGATGCCCCTCCTGTGCTGAGGACCCCAGAACTGCACCCCAGTGCACTCCAGGCACTACCCTGCTTTGCACAGCAGTGATTATTGCACAGCTCTCAGCTCCACAGGGGTGCCCCAAACAAAATAAAATGTATTAAACGTTACTTATAATGCATCAAAAAGTTAATGTGTTCACTTTACCACTTCAACATCCAAGACGGTATTATGTAGCAATAGTCAAAGAGGGGCACACTAAGTAAAACTACCTTTTAATAACTTAATAAAATAATCCTGAGCAGGTACAGATTCCCTTCCCAATAAGCAGATTCTCTTCCCATCAAATTTAAAACTGACAAAAAAGATTTTTCAAGAGTTCTCTAAAGCTGCAGGCCCTCACAGATAACTCTTTTAAATAAATTTCCTCATCCAGCGCTCTTATGCAAAATCAAAAAAAAAAAAAGCTATCACATGACTTAAAATAATCTTTCTTCCACTAGAAAATCCTTCAAGAATCTAGTTTATTTTTTTAATAAAGGGCGAAGCTGCTAAGCATGGGAATTTACTACCCTTCTGCTATCTATAATTGCACAGCTAAAGGTATTTTATAGATTGTTGGCTTCCACATCAAAATGAGGCAATGTCTATCATTTTCTTAAGGATTCAAAGTTTCTAAATTCCTAGCTATTTGAACTTTAAGTCCAAAAATCATAAACATGCTTGTGAAAGTGTCCATGTCTGTTAAAACTTAAGAGTTATATGGTCTTCATTCCTGAAATGGTCCTGAAATGGACCTCTTTCAACCAGGCAGTGTCAAAGCTTTTTTTTTACCCTGGAAGTAATTGATACAATAATCCTAATTATTTTGAAATATGACATTTAAGGAGCTGTGAGTATACAAGGCCAAAAAAGAATATGCCCTGATGTATTGAATGCAGTGTATCACACTCAAACACTGTAGCATTTGTGAAAACTCCTTATTCCTTAAAACGTCACGCTTGTCACTCAGTACGTGCTGTCAGTGTACTGAGTGCCTCTCTCTGGTCTCACATTATTCCTTTTTATTTTTCTATTGTCTTTGGCATCAGCTTATCCCAAACGTGTTACCCTTGGGTAAAGCACATTAAAAATTCAGACTGCTAAACTCACTCTTAAAACTTGTGGTGTTGCAGTGGAGACATGCACTCAAGGATTAATTAAAAAATCAGCTGTAAACTAGGAACATATCAGTTGTAAATAACACAGGAGATAGATGTACCCATGCATATTAGCTGACTGCAGGCTTACTAAGTTGCCGGTGAGATACAACCATGAAAAAGCAGATGCCACCCAAGCATGAAGCAGATAATCTATTTCTCATTAGACAAAAGTAAAAAAAAAATCTATGCCACTGCTTAAAGCACCTGAGAGATCTCACACAGATGTTTTTCATCACATTCATGGAAGGTGAAGCAGGTCAAAAACCGGACAGATTACCAGAATGAAGTCCTTTTAAGAGCAAGGCTCAAAAATTTTTGCTTGTTTAGTCTAGTAAAAACTAAAGCTGATACAGGAAATAATTATTCTCTAAAAACACAATAGGGTGGTAAACAGTAGGCAAGGAAAAGAACTATTTACCCTAGAAGACAATGTTGGCACAAGAACAAATGGGTGTAATTTGGCCATGAATAAATTTAGGCTCAAAGCTAGAGAGATTCTGGTCATAAAAGTGGTGAAGTTCTAGAGTAGTTTTTCAATACAGGTTGTGGGGACAAAAAAAAAAAACCAGCTCAAGCTATTTAATGATGAGGATTGTTGAGTTCAGGGAAAATGTCACAAGCATAGTTCCGTTGGTAAGCAAAAGACTGTGTTTTGATCTTCCAAGGGATTGTTCCCAATGTTGTTTACCTATCTCCAGAAAGTGTGGGGTAAAAAAAAAAGAAAAAAAAAAAAGAAAAAAAAACCAGCAAAAAATTGCAATTAAACTTGATTTATGCATATAGTGTTAAAAATAGTCCTTAAGCAAGTGCCATCCATATGTAAAATGCCTCTGTAATTGTATTTGTGCTTTGCAACAGGAAAACAATTCAACTTGATGAATAGGTATTGCATTGTACTTAATGGTTGGAAGTTAATTCTTTTTAATGTGAAGATGCAATTTGTCACATTCTAATTTTCCTGGAGTTTGTAGCGTATCTTTCTACTACTTTTATTTTGCCCTGTTTTCTTTAAAGGTGCAGACAACAGTATTATCCCTGTGTGCACAACAATGAGAGACAGATTGAAAATAACATCTGCCTATTTATTTATACCAGTTGATCCACATTTGGCTCCTGAGTACTTCGGATGAGCATTTGCTGTTAGTCTAAATCAGTACTAAGGAAAAAGTCCCTGGTGGTCACCATGGAAAGATGGAATCTGAATATCAGAAAGAAAGAAGCAAGCTAAAACTAAACATATTTGAGTTAGAAGAATGACTTAAAGTTCAGAAAGGATGTCCAAAGAAAACAAGGAATATGTTATGAAGCTAATTTCCACTAACACAGAAAGAATTTGCTGAGATTGCAGTCGGGTTTAGTCTAGAGACTCAACATGAAAGCACTTGTTGAGGTTTTCTTGTGCAGCTTCTGATGCCTGTTATAGTCTCACTGTTAATAGCTAATAAATATGGTTCACCCAACACTGTAGTGGCTCTTGAATATCAGATCTGTGGTATACCACTATGCTAGTTGAAGAACTACAGTTTTTAAAAACTAATCTCTGTTCTCTCATCAGCAAAGCCGAACAGCAGAAAGAAAACCAAAACATTGCAAAGGCAAAATAGTGGTATTTCCCTATCAGTGTGAAAATATAAATAAGTGACAAACCCTACTGAAAATAAATTTAAGTGACTGCATATGTATAAAGTTGTGTTAAAAATTCTTATTTACAAGTGTATGTGTGCACATATGTATGTAATTATAAAGTGTTTTTATCATAAATTATTTATAATTTGTGTTCTCTGTAAGCCCACTTAAAAAAGATCTACTATGGAAGAAACTCTATTATCAACTGCATAGCTGTTAGCTTATTCTGAAGATGCCAAAACACAGCTCAATAATCAATCCAGTTTAATTCACCTTTGTATGAAAATGTTTTTTCTCTTTTTTTTTTTAACCTCTCCTTACCCGTATTTACTAGCCACGGTGTTCAGTAGCTTTTACCATTTACATCTAACTGAAGCTATGAGCCTGAAGGCCTCCGTAAACTTTTGGGAGGGCACCACGCCTTGTCTGTTAAACAGAGGAATGTCTTTCCCTCTGTGAAGTGGGGTCTGCCCATCCCAATAGCAGCCAATCAGCAGGTGGGACCTGGTAAAGTTTTACTGTGGCTTGTAAATGACTAGCTGCTGATTTAGCTTTTGAAAGTGAAACTGCAATTTCCAAGGAGAAAAAACAAAGAGAAGCATCCATAAGTGTCGGGTTATTGTCTGTTTCTGAAGGCTGTAAACAATGGAAATGCAATGACAATATGGGATGAAATTTAACACATTTGGTGTCATCAGTGCTCAGTAGAGGTCAGTTAGATAAAAGCATAGGTGTCTCTCTCCATTAAGTTTTACATCTTTGCTGGTGATGAAGATGTCATGAGCAAACCCCAAACCATTGGTAAGAATTCAAAAGATAATTTGGTTTATACTAGGTAGCACATCCTGCCAAAGTGGATTCTTAAATGCAATGAAGAAGACCAGATTTTAGTCCTGTCCCTTCTAACTTCTGAGTCATGTCTCAATCCTGCACCCCATACCCCACTGCTAGCAGTCTCTGTTACTATAGTTACATTCAACCTCAATTTATGATGTCCAGGTTGAGACTCATGTCTGCTGTGTTGCAATGGGACAGGCAAGATCCAAAATTCTGCTTCAAGTAGTTTTCCAGCTCTGAAAGAACTCATGATTTAACTAACAAACTGAGATTCAAAGAATGAAATTAGTAGAAAGGCTCTAGTGGTCACAACATTGGAAATGTCATGAAACGGAGGCAGTAACCCATGGTTTCTGGTTTGTCTTTGTTTTGGACTAGTTTGAATTTCTGTCTCTGGCATTTGGATGTGCTGATTTTTGAAGTAAGTTTTCTCAACAGACTACATTCTAATCCAGTAGGAAAATTTAATATTTGGGAAGTTATTAAACACAGTTTCAATAGCCTTGGTGGTGTCTATTAATTATCAGAAAACTGAATAAATCAGTTTTGCAGTAGGGAAGAATATTAAATAAAAGTATTTTGCAAATGGCAGTAAATCATAAAAGGGGGGTGGAAAGAGTAAATATACTTTTAAGAAACTTGGTGACAAGCTTCTAAAATAATTTACTTCTAAAATAACTGGATACTTACCCATCATAAATGAAGATTGCATTCTTAATTGTGCAAAAGCCACCTTGTCTCTTTATATAACTTCACCTCACTCATTTAAATAATTTTCTCATGCAGATACAGCAAGATTGACTAAACCTGGATTATGAAGGGATTCAAATAAACTCACAGCTCTGATGCAGGTTAATGCCCACTTTTTTTAAAAAACAAAGTTAAAACCCAGCCCAAGTTTATAGTTGCAATAATTAAAAAACAAAATGCATATAATGGGAACATTTACAAATACTTTTGGTGTAAATTGCATGTCTGTCTAAACCAAGAAGTTTCCTTAATTCTGATATTCCAGGACACATTCGTTTATTTTCTAGATTTTCTTATTCCAAATCTGTCGTTTAAAATTCTGTCTGTGGGTAGGGAAAAGCAGCAACTTACTGTGAATTGTTTAAATGAAATACAGAAACTTCCCTGTTATGATGGTATGTTGCTACAAGAGCATGAAAAGATCTGTTTGCATTGTATTTAAGCGAGCGCTGATAAATATACAGAATATTGGCTACCTCATGTCTAGAAGTCACTAAAACCCAGGCCTGGTAAGTTCTTGAAACTCTCCAGAAGACACACGAAGTTTACAAAACTGCTGCCGGCAGAGAAAAAGCTTTTCAAGACTTACACACATATTAAATTACTTTCTGCTACATGTAAGTTTATGAATGCTGCTGGAATGATTGGTTAAGGGTACTATTGTTATTTCTAACATCTAATCAGGTCCTGAAAGCAGTTATTCTTTGGAGAGAGTGGGAGTCACACTTTCTTTTAAATACAATCATCAATTCATCACTGCAAGTGCATTCCATTTTTGATAAAAATAGATAAGAGGCTTGCAATAAGGTTGTTCAAAAACTGGGTTACTCTTATAATATGAATCTTTCAGCTAGAATTTATAGATTTATTTGTTATATGTTTTCTACAAATTATCTTTTCTATCTGAAAATGGCACATTGTTTTCTTAAATATTTAGTGATTATTCTTCCTTCAGATAAAAATTGACTCCAAAGTATGGACTTCTTGTTTTCCCTTCATACGGTGCCTCGCACAATAAAATTGTTTTTTCTTGACGGGTATTGTGGTTAAATATATAGCAATGCAAATATTTTCCACTGTGCTGTTATGAATGCACAGAAATTGTGGAAGAAAGTGGACTACTTATCTACAAATAATATAAAATATCTGGGTAAAAATATGTACCTGCCAAGAGCCCCTAGGTTACTGCTGTAGTGGAAGATGGAAGGACCTCTCCAAATTTGAAACACAAGGGAGGTTGGGAATTTTTTAGTACTATATTCAGACAGCATTTTAATACTTTATAAATAAACAAAAAAAATATGGTTAGGTATTCAGTAATTTTGGCACATTTTTAACATCCCTTGACAACTGTATTTTATTTTTTGCCCTGAACATTCCCAAAGTACCACTGAAACTTAAAATTATTTGGAGCAGACAATTTTATAATTTTTGTGCATTAGCTAGAGATCAAAATTCCCCCAAGTTATGTATGTGTATGTGTGTGTATATATATATATATATATATATCATCTAGACTTAGGATGTTCTTATTGTTTTTAAAGAGCATGAACTCTGTGCTCAAGACAAACTCTCAACGAGCAGCAATTCCGCCTTTTTGTCCTCATTTCCTGAAGAGCCTGCTCCTAATTTACCACACACAGCACTAATGAAGAGAGCACTACTTTCCACCAGGATTTCCCCCAACTGTTACTGATTCGTTATGTGACTCACATTTGTTAAAGAAATTATTTTCATGAAGTCTCTTGTAAGGTGAAAGAATTGTGTTTATAGGTACTTATTTACAAAAATAAAGATTCAAAGATTACGGTTACAAGTATTGTCTAAATTGAGGCAAACAATCAGAAACACCAGAAAATGACTTTTTGGTTTTTCCCCAATGAAATGCATCTTGCATATACTCCCATGGACTCCAGATTCTGCTCTGAGAGCTCAGCAAGTCACACACACTCTGAGACATTCAGAAGATTAAGCACATGTCCTTAAATGTAATTAAGTAATAACCTAGCATCAAGTTCTGTGGCAGAGGAAAGGGTGCACTCCAACTTCTAAATATAATGAAACAAACAAAGAATACAAAAGACAAAAACTGCAAGCAATTCACAACTATATCAAACCCATGAGCTTGCAAAGACAGGTTGCCCCTCATGGAAAGATGGTAAGTTTAGTACCGACAAGCTTTGAGGAAAACTATACCTTTTGACAAAAGGAGTTGCAACAATTCGTGCTTATTTTTATGCATAACAAAGAGCATGCTATGTCACTCAAAGGAAAAGCAAAAATACCATTATCAAAAAGGCCAGTTTAAATGGGATGTAGATGTTTAAGCCAAATCTGAAATACACGGTCACTTTACAGACATTTGTTGGACATTATAGGTGCAGTGGCATAGGCAGCTGCATTTACATGCACATTAAAAGGCCTTTAAGCTGTACCTGAGCAGTAATGCTAGCACTGTGTAGAAGTGTATGAGTAAACATTGGTGTGGTCTCTCAGGTTATGGACCCTTTTTTCACACAGCCTCAGTATTGACTGACAGTTTTCACCACATGATACTCATGATAGGTATAAATTTGACAAGTTTGCTGAAGAGCTGCCTCTGAAAACATAGAAATTAAAGATGTTGCTACTCCTCTTTAATTACGTAATAATGGCATTTTCCCACTTTTGCTTTGTATGGGAGTCAGAAGTGTGTCATGGCAATGTCCCTCTGCACACCTGCCTCTCCCCTGGCCCCACCAACCAGGACATTGCCTTTAGGAGCATACGATGTGGGATCTCACCCTTTGGCTTATCTCAGGGAAACTTCTTACCTGCAGGTCAGAGGGGTAGCGAGTTGTTCTGACTGCTGTGCCACTGGAGGTGGGTTTTGAATGAACATAGGCAGAAGAAACAGAAACAGGTGAGTACAACATAAGTTTTTTTCGATAGAGCATTTCACTAAGTGTAATTGCATATAACTTAGCTGTACATTCATTTCTGCACTATCTCTGTGAAATATTGAGTATAAGTGAACAGTACAGTGGTAACACCATAATCTATTAATTTATATTTTTTTCCATTTCAACAACTTTTCCAAGTTTAGCATTTACCACAACTGCTAATTCATTGTGTGTGCTTCACTATGCATAAGCATCTACAAATGAAGTATAGCATTGCAAATATTCTTTCCTGGTAAACTTTGAGGCAAGACCTGTGGCAGAAATAATGTCAAATGTAGTTAGAAAAGAAAAAAAAAAAAACCACTTACGGTTTTGGGCAAAACTTTGACCATATTTTGAATTCTCACTCATTTTTAACTATGGGGGTTTTTTAAGAACAAGTTCTAACACAATAAAAAGTTTAACCTGACCTGGAAAACCCACAGCAAGAATCTCTGTTGGCATGATACCTGGGAAACCCATCGCCTCTTCTGCAATTCCCATTTAGGATTTCATTTCCCTCTTTTGGTTGGTCAGAAATCATTTGATTTTCAGAAGTTCTGGTTATGTTACACAGCTAAAAGCACAGAGCAGGTGTACTTTTATAGTCCATAAAGAAACTGAGCTGTTACTGCGAAATGCAGTGCAAATACTTTTAAAGCCAAAGGTATTTTTTGATCCTATCAATATAATATAAACTGACATGGCAAAATTATTTACTTCTATCACATCCTGGAGTTATGGCATCAAAGAGAAAGGGAGCTGCTCAGGTATTTTAATTGTGTCAGTGAACCACTTGGATTTTCTTCTGCTTAACTCTGAATTTCCTATGTCAAAAATGATTGGTTTGGAAATGCTGCTGTTTTAATTTCAAGTTACATTGGTCTTACTTTCTTCCTAATGTTTTTCTTTCGGAATAATGGTGTGAAATTCATAGCAGCCAGAGTGCAGGGGAATCTAGCAATTCTTCATACATAATCATTAATAATGTATTCCTCTACATTCTTAAGGGATCGTATTTCCATAGGCAGTTGCAATTAATTCAAAGCAACAGTACAGTGAAATAAAACTGCAATGAAACCCACAACAGACCCTCCTATCCTCAGGGCTCTTGTCCAAATAGATACAACCATTATAGATCAGAACTTGTGTGTTTTATAGCAGATGATAATGCAAAATTGACAAGCAAGTGAGCACAAATGTTATCAACAGAACTAAAGATGAGCAGGTCCTTTCAGTTGTCAAATAAACCTATCCTGAGATGTTTGTTTCAGTGTATGTTAGCTCAGGTCTTGTGTCCTGGTGAACAGAAAGGATCTTCTGTTGAGCACTGTGTCAATTGTACACAACTCTTGTAATCAAGGAGAGAAAAACCCCAACAAAATAGCAGAAACTTTCACAAAAAGGATGTAATAGAAGGAAATTAATGGATCTATCTTTTACATTGATGGCACAGGGAGAATTGTTAAATTCTGTGGTAATAGAATGGGCTTCTATATGTTTTTCATGTGTGTGGTTGCATCATAGTTGCTGCCTAGCTGCAGATAAGGGTCCACCAAATGCATGGGAATAATTTTACTGAAGTGGATATCTGTGTTTAGTTGGGAACTCATGTAAATAAGGGGTTTGTCATTCCTTTACCATTGCAGATTGTGTTATAGACAAGTGTAAAACAGAGGAAAACAGGCAAGTGTAAAACAGTGAAAACCAGACAAATACATCTTTTGATAAGATGCATGTTAACTGTTGAACCCCTATTGCTGAAATCAGTGGCCCTATGTTAGAAGTTTCATGTTGCAGTCTGCCATTTATTTTGACACATACAATTATAAATCCTAAACACTTCAGCTGTAGCTACCTGAGTGGCCATAGCCGTATCAGAAAATACATGGATGATATGACTTGACTACATTTTAATACCTTCTATAAAGCAATATTGCTAATATTCTCTTCACAATCCTGTGTCTGCAATGCTTTAAAGGCTTTTTTTTTCCCATTTGCGTGTGCAGTGTATCCTGCTGACAGACTGCAATCCTACTGTCTTTGAAACACGTATCACCCCAAAATGCAGAGTTCACTTCCCAAGGTTTCCAAACTTTTCCAGAGTACTTTTAGCAGAGTCTCATGGATACCCTTGCGTCCTGAGTGTGCTGACCTAACAGCGTCTGGCAACTCCTGCAGGGGCTCACACTGGCAAACAGCATTCGGCCTGACCAGCACTGCATGTTTTGGAATGTGAAGCCAGTATGGAGCAGTGGGAGAAAGCCAGTGGCCTGCTTGAAGTTCAATAACAGAAACACAAAGTTAGAGGGCTCCAGGGTGATTCTACGGAAGGATTAGGATAGGGCCCTTAGGTGAAGCCACTAACAGCTTGTGAACTCTTCCTTAGCTCTGCTCTGCACTTGTTAGTGAGGACACCTTGCACTGCATGGCCAGATGCTTTCTACAGGCTGTCGCAGCAGATAAGACTGATAAAAAAATTAGTGTTGTAAATACTCTGTGGAATCCAGCTGGTTAACAGACCATGATTTCAGTGCAGCACATGATACTGGAGGAGTGTGGCAGTAATAATAATGCTGTAAATGCTGCCAGGTTCTTGTACAGTATTTTGCAAAACATTCACGTTTCTGTTTGCATGGTCCTTGCAGTACAGTAGTTATATCGGTATATGTTATATTTCTGTACATAAAAACATAAAATGTTCTTCATAAAATAGTTAAACCACAATGACTAGTTCTCTTCAGCAGAGTTCAGACCAAATTGTCTTGTTTTTATTACCACAGTAATATAATGTAGGTGTTACACTTTTACCAAAGTTTCGGTATTTGCTCTCAGCTTTTTCTTCATTAAGTTTTGAATATTACGAGAAAATGAGGAATATAAATATAGCACTGAATGTACTAATTATTTCCAGATAGTATAGCAATTTGAGTGTGTTGTATAAGAACAGCATTTTGTTAAATCACATTACTGAATAATTTAAAATTTGAGACTTTTGTATAATCGTATTTTGTGTCCTTTCAAGTTCCTTTGTTATCACAGCTCAAGCTGTAAAACCTTTTGCCTCTTCTACCTCTAGAGAACCCTCTCCATTAATATACAGAAAATTTAGAAGTACAGTAAATTGTGTTTTGAAAAGACAAAATATATAAAACCCAAAGGTTCCAAGACCATTAGTATTTAGGTAGAATAAGCACTTATTTAACAACAGTAACGAGAAAAAGATGATGCAAACAAAATCTGTAAACTGTTTTTGCATAGTATTTCTAGAAGTGTATTTTCAATAAAAATCCATATTTTAGGTATGCATTCTTGCACGGTTTTAATGTGAACAAATATGAAAACATTTAATTAGATGTCATGAGATCATGCTGTATTATATAACTATCTGCTGTAAACATGCATTTCCCAGCATGTTTAAATACAATGCAGCCATAGGAATAAGAAGAAATACTGCTTACCTTATTCCCTTAGAAAATATTCCCTGAAGGCAGAGTAAATCTGATTATAAAATGAAAAACAAGCCTGAAGTGTACAACTCACACACATAAAAACAGCAGATACAGTCGCCTCCATGAAGAATGCCTGTTTCTGTAGCCTTCTGTACGTTTCTCACTTCTTCACATTCTTGTTATGCTACAAGGACTCAAACTACGCTTAAAATACTATTCTGCAGCATAGGTATAGGCACCAACATATTGCATAAATGGTACTTACTGTTCCAGAAGTCAAGCATCATCCTATAGGAAATTTACACCTCCAAAAGAGGGATGTGTTACAACTGAGCAGATTGTGGCAAAACACAGCACCTTGTCAGAGAAAGTTGTTACTTTCAGAGATCAGCACATACTCATTCACAGAGCACAGGAGCTTTACATTTATGTATGTGCATGCATACCCACACACACACACACACACACGCATACACAGAGAGGAGCCACAGCCTGTATCTCACAACCGCATGCTAATTGCTGAATGAGGGGAAAATCTTGTTAGTATTACATGCAATCATTTTTCTTGACCATGGCTTTTGCATACATTTTTCATGTAGTATGACCAAGACCGGTGATGCTACAAAGCATTTCTAAGTAATTTCAGGAATAATTATTCATATAAGGCACCGAACTCCTTTTGGATTCCCCAGTGAGAGCACTGCAACTGCAGCAGCAGTGCAGGATCCCTGTGCTGGCACTCACTTGCTGCAGTCTTTGTGCATGAGTATACATTATAAACTAATTAGTAACACAAAGACATCAGATACACAAGAACTAAAGAAAATCATAGAGAATCAATCAGATCCTACAGCAAACATATAGATTGGCTGTAAAAACATTTAACAGCAGGTAGATTTTTTTTTTCCTGTGCTGTCAAAGTTAAAGGTACCAAAAGGAAGCACACACTAAGGCATTTTTGTTCCACTGTGATATTGATCCAATGCCAGACGTAGTGAAACACAATGGACACACAGTCAGCCTTGGTAAATTAGGTAGATTAGAGATCATTTGATGGTATTCTATTGTTGCTATTGTAATCACAGTAATTTTCACTGGTAATGGTGCTTCGTGATGAAGTGCGGTTCTCACAGGATAATTGTGAAAGGTATCGAAAGATTCAGGGTGTAGCATCTGGTTTTAAAAGCTCTTCAGATTCAAATTGGCATTTTACTTTATCTTGAAAATTTATTAGAGATTCAGATCATGCCGGTTTAAATGGAAAGGTGAAAGCAGGGTAATTTCAATCTATGAATTATTCAGATTCAGACTGGTGAAATTGCCATCCATGAACTGATTCTCTGACAGTCTCTTTTGCAGAGCCTCCATTACGCTTGTCATTTTTATTTCTTTATCTACAATCTCTCCCTCAGTTACTGAGCTTGTCCCTTAGGGCTGTGCTTCACAAACCAAGTATTTAAAATTGGCAATAACCTAAATGTGTTGCTGTCTCGATTCGCAGTTTCCACATGCTGTCTTTTCCAAATGATTAAAAGCCACAATCACGATGGTGTCTGTTAGGCTCTTCGATTAGATGAATTAAATATAAAAAAAAAAAAAGCCAGCAAAGAGAAGAGACCAGGGTGTCATATCGAAGAAGAGCTATGTTCCTGCAACAGTCCAGCAAAGAAAGTGGTTCTTTGTGCTTGTTCCTTTGTTGTCAGTGTAACCCATTCTAGTTGCATAGCATCACGCAGAAAGAAACAACTGTTAAAGCAGGCTGACTTCATGCCCCGGTTTCCAGCAGGAGCAGATAAGGACTGCGTTATAGACAGACTAATCCACGCAAATGTACAGTACAGTCAGAGATCAAGCGCAATTAACAGCTTCTTACAGGCAAGAAAAACAGAAGTAGCAATGGTAGTAGTTGTAGTTGTAGTATTTGTAGTATTAGAAGAAGAGGCGACTGGATACCCAAAAGGATTTCATTCTCTCAGACTCCAGCTGATACAGATTGCAATCCCAGAGACTCTCCACTTGATGGCTGGTTGTGTCATTGCTAGTCGACTGCTGCCCTGTATCCAGAAGGACTGGGACTGATTTAGGTCAGAGGGTCTGGTTTCTTGTTTGAGCTTTGCCCTAACTGATGTAAGAAACTGCGGCAATCTGTATTACCAGTCTATCTGACCCTGGGATGCTGGCACAGCTTCAGCCATGGAGTACCTGCAAAAGGCCCCGGTCAGACAGGCAGTGACAAGTGCCATCTCCTTTGTCCTATTGCTGCAGGTACATCACCATAGCATAAAGAAAAAACCCTCTCAGTACGCAAAGTGGGAAATCAGGCGTTCTTCCTCAGAGGCAATTTGGGTACAGAGCTCCGAGCAGTCCCTGCTCAGCTGAAAATGCTGCCAGGCGGAAGCCAACACATCCATGCTGTGTCTGTTCCTACGCTAACACCAGGAATATTCCCCTCATATGAAAAAGATAAGAATGAAAAAAATCTATGCTGCTTTGTGCCTGGTTCTATGCGTCTGCTTTGCCGCACTGCGACTAGAAAACTGCAGCAGTAAGAGCTCTGGCAGTTGCGATAATGTAGAAAGCAGCAGCTCTGTGACACAGCAGTCAGCTGACTTGCAGTGTTATCATTCAATGTCCTCTGTAGAATAAGGCCAGTTTCTAACGTAGCACCAGGAGGATGACCTTGCACACAGAGACTGGGTTAGAAGGAGTGGCAAGACTTGTGTGTACCTGCAAGTGATTTTTGTGGTGTAGCATTATCATCGGGACTGTGTCAGTCTTTAGTGGTGTCTTTTCCCTCTCTTCTTTCCTCCTTTGCCAAGCAGAACTGTTGAGCAGTTTTTCTTCTATCACGGAACCGTCAGTATGATCATGTACAGCCGATGACAACTACTATCATTAATATTGTTTGAATAAACTGTTTTAAAAATATTGCTTTTAAACCACATTTCCACAAGAATTTGTAGCTTTTTATTAACTTCCCCTTCTCTGCAACTATGGACATGCTCCAGGAGACAGAAAGTTATTGGATGAACACCCCTGAAAGGCAAATCCTTATTAGCAAGAGTGTTCTAATTGAGGCACCTAGACTGATTTTCACAGTTCTCTGTGGCTCCCAACTAAATTTGCTGGAAACAGCTTGTTGTTCCTGCCTCTGGGAAATCAGAGGGTAGAACTTTAAACTAACAGCTGGAAAATATGGAAACTTTCTAGAGTTCTGAGTCAACAGGAGTCAAGTGCCCCACCGCCCCACGCTTCGAAAGTTGCCGTGGGGAGCATCGGGCAAGCTCTTGAAAACCTTCAGCATGTGTCTGCCTACTTAAATTATACCTAAAGCTAGAGCAGGTTTGTCAGATATAGTGACAAATCAACTTGTCACTCACTTACTGAAAGAATTTATATTTCATTGTGTAACCTTGGCCAAGGACAGATCATCTTCTACTCATCTCAGTGGATGTGTTGTATGTGCTCAGGCCAGAGCTAAATTTGCTCTCATGTCTACTACTCTAGACTGTGTAATTTCAGTGAGACACTTTATAAGTTCATTTTAAAGCACACACAAAGTCTGATCCTGGAGTTTAGCAACAGCCAAGTAAGGAGCAACCATTCTACACAAAGCTGGTATTTCCTGCGATTTCCATACTCATGCTAAATTAGCATAAGCATTAAAATGACATAATACAGAATTCTGTTAGAACACAGCAGTTTACACCAAAACCCAAACAAACATGAAGACATAAAATTGGTAAAAGTCCTGCTGTATTTTAAAGTGCAATTCTCTTGGACAACACAAAGAGCAGAGTACCCATGAAATCCCATTGCTGGATTGCTTCAAGGGGAGGGATGTCTGATCTCATGTGCAGACAGTTAAAGGATGAGTAATGCAGCCACAGCCCTGTCCCTTCCTTAATCATTTTTTATTAAATGCCCTGAAGCCACTCTTCCTGCAATCAGCAAAATCAGCACAGACGTCAAGTGGGGAAATGCCTGCGCTCTGTCCTGTCTTTACAACCCCCAGACCTCGCTCCTCGATTACAGGCTGTGCCTCCTCAGCCCCATACATTTGATGTTCAAGACTATCTTTTTACTTGCGCTTCTGGGATCTCCTATAGAAGCCTAGGAAAGAAGCATGAAGTCTAAGCAAACTCCTGGAAGCCAAGGATGCCAGTTTTCCTGCCTTACAGGATTTGCTGAGCTACTAGCATTTTCTTGACTGTGTTAATGAAGGCTCTTTTTCTGTTGAGCTCTGCACAGCCCCACCTTTTGGCTTCAAGATAAGCTGGATGGCTGTCCCTCCAACGGGGACACTTCAAGCCTCAGCTCTTCCTAAGTGAAGGATGGTCTGTAGATGGCAGAATTTGTGTTTCTGCTGACCCTCACAACCTTTGGAGAGGGAAGGGCAGGAGGGAGCACTTTTCTGCTCCAACCACCAGCTTTCTGGGGCCAGCTACAGCTGTAACCATCATAAACCTGAATTTTCCACCATGTTTTTTCCCCCTGTAATCCTGTTGTCACTTTGGGGGTAGATAGAGGCATTTTATTCCCCCAAAGCCCTGTAGGAAAAAATATGCCTTGCAGATTTGTGAGGAAAGGGTGAGGAAAACCAGCAGTGCCTGTGGGGTCAGTGATGTATGAAATGCAGGATGGGACATATCCACTGAGAACAGTTCAGACGATCTTTTAAAACCCATATCAGGGTTTGTTTCTGAGATTGACTTTTCACTTTAGTTTTCTGGTGTTGATGAAGGCTAATGCAATTTCCTGCAATGTGTGCAGAGCTCCTTTTCTAGTCATTAACAGACACATTTCCCCCCATGAACAAGATCCTAATTTGGTTTTCTTGAAGACTATTGCAGAAGGTTCAAAGTGAGTGTTTTGATTAGTTCTTGGCTATCTATCCATATGTTTGTACTGTGTTACACTGAATGATATTGCATTATGTTTTGGGTAAGAAATCACACTTGGACAAATTTGGGAAAAGAAACTTTTACCTCATTTACCACTTAAGCACTCCAGGAACAGAACAGATTTAAGTTTTGCCTCTTTTCTCCCCTTTTTCTTTTTCACTGAAATGAAAATTGCATCCAAGCCCATAAACTGGATGCCAAGTTTCAACTGCACACAATTAGAAACAGCTTAAATATTGAACTGAAAGCTGAGGGGCCAATGACATTTAAGGGACGCTCTCTCCCAGGCTCTCAACCATAGCACTTCAGAAAGAATTCTGTGTTAATTAATTCTTAAGGCAACACCAAATATATCCCCCGTATGATCCTACATAAATTACAAATTCAGAATTGGATTCTGTGTTCCCCCTTGTAAACATGTGCAACAGTATATCCATTCAGCATATACTATTTTAAATTCTCAGGATAACTCTGCAAATTAGTAAGGCTGGTTTATGTTCTACACTTTTTTTATATTTCTTATATTGGTTATAGTTTTTAGTCAGTGTGTACAATTAAATGCTATTTTTTCACCAAATAATATTTCTTTCAAATGGACCTTTTCAGTTTTTTTCTTTTCACTTGTCAGATTTAAGTAAATCTGGTAGTCTTGATTTTAATGATATTATTGTGTAAGCAAGTGACAGGGAATACATTAACCTACAGGTTTTTCGTGTCTGTTGTTCATTGACATATTTTTTGTCATTACTTCCAGGTGTACAAACCTGGAGCCTTCAGGCATTTTAAATAATATGCACATACTGTATAAGATCTTCCCAACAGCTGGTTCTCTTAGGATTTCCATGAAGTACCATATTGACCCCTACCCCTTCTTCTCTGTATCTTCAATAAGCTTCATGCAAGTTGAGTCTACTGGGAAAAAAGAAACTCCCAAAACTCTAACTTTTCTTCCACAGAATCTGCCAAAGAATCGACTTTTCTAAAAACCCAAAAAGGCTTTCAGAACTAGCCCTAAGTACACTTTAAAAATGGCCTTATCAAATGGGGCTCAAGTTTGAGACACAGAATTAAACTTTTACAAGCTGCCCTCAAAAGACTAACAGGGGCTAATTAAAAATATAACTCCTGTCACGGAAGTGAAAGAGAATCCTATGCATTTCCCAATCCTGCTTCTGCAAATCCTTCCTGCTGAAACAGCTGAATCAGAACAAATTGTCTGTGTGTGAGTTATTTCAGCCATATGGTAAAAGAAAAAAAGAGCCGTGTGCCGTGTGCCTCCTCAGCTGTGTAGTAAATAGGAACTACCTCCGTGTGGGTTTATACATTTATAACTAATGTGGAGACTTAAATGTGAAATCAAGGAAATTAAGAGAATTTGTGGGTCCTTCTCTGGGACTTGTGGCTTATAACTTGTTAAAAAATTATATTCAACCAGTACAGGTGTATATATATATATATATATATATGTGTGTGTGTGTGTGTGTGTGTGCTATTTTCTGGTATGAACAACCTTTTCTCATTCACATGATTAAAATACAAACAAGACTGTGTAAAAAATAGAACAAAATGGTGAACAGAACCCCACTAACAATGACATGGAAATTTTTTGATCCGAAGTGCGAGAGGATCACTGCACAAGGTTGGTGAATACAATGTGACAGAAATGTCAGTAAAGGACAGGCACAAAAGAGACATCTTGTTGTCCGTGACACATCATTGGTGTCAGTCACTAATGATCTCCTTGACATGTTGGGTATATAGCTCAGAATGTACCCACATTACTTCTTTTCTCTATCGTTACTGTTGGAAGTCAGTTTAAAGTTCCCATGATAAAAATCAAGGCTTGTGCAAAGTGGTGGTTGCATGTCTTGAGGAAGATTACAATTACATGTTTGACCTTATTTGGATGTGGCATTTGATAAATCTGGGATAATTAATCATGGAATAATCTATGAGATTATCCATTTGAGGCCTCTGTTTTTTAGCTTTTGTTTGTGCTTCACTTGATAGTTCTGTTTGCTGAGAAAGACTGCAGTAGTGCCAGGGATGAATGAAAAAACAATCCTGGAGAGAAATGAAAAATGAAAAATATGGCATAAGTAGAAGGACCTCTATAAAAGGATAGAACTGAGTGAGTGCGCTGAATGTATTGGCCAAATGCAGCAGTCTGCAGATAAAGCCATTAATCTGTGACAGACCACCCAGAAACTTGAAATTCACCACACACTTTCAGGAACCTAATCCTCTAATAAAAAAAATTCACACCTACATCCAGATCCCCAAGCCATCAGTACTCACAGTTGTGTATTTTTTGTGTTTGATAGGTGATTATTTTATTTAAATTTTTTATGCTCTTAATAGATGCAGTTTTAAGGACCACTATTACTTGCAAAGTTAGAAAATAAATCAATATGTTGAGTTAAACCATTAAAATACAGCTAAAAAAATTGAAATTAGAAATTACAAATAGAAACAATCATGCAAGGAAGTGCTAAAATGAATACAATCAGTTCCAGATTTAGAACAGCCTCCTCACACTCACTCTCCCCACTTTCCACTACTGGGTGGTCATGGACTCATGGCAGTTACTAGTGGTTTTCTTTAGAGTCATTCCAGACTTCTATTTTCACTCATTTAAAAATGGGAAGAAACAGAGGTATTGACTTAATTTTCTACATGTTCTGCACTAGGTTTCAAAATTAAGGAAGCAGCCTTCTGATTTGGTAGTGGAGTGTTCCTAATCAGTGCAGCAGCAGGGGTCTGGAGGAGGCTTATGGTATGGAATAGCTGGGCTAAAAAACCATGAGAAGTTATTATCCCTTGGGATGGATCTTATTAGGTTTATAGAGGGCAGAAAGTGATGGGCAAGAGCTGGGCTCCCAGGCACTAGCAAGGGATGCAGCCCACTAACAGCTGAGTGATACAGCACAACATGTGATGCCAAGCACCTGGTACTAGCCCTGTATGAACTTGTGGGGCTTACTTTACAGCTGAAAAATGTACTTCAAGAGAACCCTCTTGATCCAAGCTGAAGTGATAGTACAGCCGTAGACAGAGATTCTGTTCCCATCCTATGATCAATCATAATATTGGTCTATTTCAACGGAACAGAGACTGGGGACCTGCCATTCTGACCTCGACTCCCTAGCCAGCCTTCATCTGCTGTGTGTCCTCAGTTAGGCCCTGTGTGATACAAAACTACTTAATACTGTATCCAGTACCCTGGATTTTTGTGTAAAATCAGCACCTGGAATTTTGTGTAAAATTAAAAAAGAAATTTGTGCAGGAATATTTAGATAATACTATGTGGGTTGGTGTGATGTAATTAAGTAATCAATTAACACAGGGTCTTGTTGGGGTTTTTTTCTGTTCCCATTCAGTTCTTAAATAAGCACTTTAAAGGATATTGCATTTCTACTTGTTTTAACTTGCATATTTCTTGTTTTTACCTTTCTCACAGCACAACTCTGACTCTGGATCTGAGATGCAACTGTGACTTGGTCTGACCTCCCCTACTAGAGGGGCAAGAGCTCATCCTTTTGTCCCACCCATCCAGGTGTGTTGATTTGGCAAGTCCCAGCTTGAAGTTCTCCTTCATGTGTGCGGTTCAAAGGTCAGGTCTAAATACCCTGCCTTTCAGAGCATTAAAAGAAGCACCTAGCTGTGAGGTAGCAAGGAGCTAATCCACACCTCCTCCAAGGAAACACCCCAAGGGTCAAGAGAAAATGTCCTGAGAGCCTGGCTTGACTGCAGGCAAACCTGTTAAAGCCTCCTACACAGTTGTCCTATCTGAACACAGGGCTCCCTATACCCTGGATGTCAGCTTAGCTTTCCTGAAACTAAAAAACTTATTTTTAATGAGCCTTAGCAAGCTCTCTCTGCAAATATTCTTTCTGACATTCTAGAGTAAGTAGGGCAATAAATCACAGTGTAATGCAGGTTTCATGTTCAGTCTGCTGGGATCTGCAGAGCTGTGGCAGTGCAGCCACTTAGTTAGAATTAACCAAATCACTGGTGTGCTCACTGGCTTAATGGAAACCATTTTACATGCAGATTTGTTACTTCTTCTTCTGTTGAAGTGTAAAAACACTTGCACTTGTGTACTGCTTTTACTACACACGGCGTAGTTCACTCTTCCAAAGCTGTGAAGTTGCTTGTAGAATAAAGTATTATTACTCAGAATTAATAAGATTATAAAAACTGGTTTCAATGCTTCTGAAGGCAACCTGTGTTTTAGTTTTTAAATTAAGAGATGATGTACATAAGCTCCTGTACAAAGGAATAAACACTTCTCTTGTGCAAGTGCACCCAAAGGTAATATCTGGAAGACCATCTTCCATACATGTACGTGGATTTTTGACAGGCCTATCTCAAGCACAGTTCATGGGTAAGACTCGTGGGCACACCTGCAAACAGGTTCAGACCTGAGCACCTGGAACACTGGAGGCTCCTGTGCAGATAAAGACCCTACACACAATGACCTCTCTTTCATCCTTCACCCAGGAACTTTTCTCCTTTTTAGTCAGGGGTAAACCGCACTTACATCACCACATTTCATACTAAGACATAAATGCAGGCAGGCAAACTCATTGCTATGCATGTAGGACAAGCAAAGTGTTAGGTATAGAGGCATGTATCTGTGGAAATACCACCCTAGATTTACCCACTTTCTCATGTTTTATTTTTCATCAACATTCCTCTTTCCAGAAGCAGAAAACTGTGCCTGATGAACTCTCACCCACTCAGAGGAACTCTAAAGCAATTATATTAAACCCATGGCAAGCACACATCACTTAGCAGACATGCACTTACATCCACAGCTCATTCACCAGCCATGTGAGAGTGCTTCACAGTCACTCACAGTTTACAGATTTCACTTTACATTTTCAGTTTTACTCTATTTAATGTCTGTAGTTTTATATAGCCCCTGAAAATTACTCATTCCTCCTTCTATCTGCAAATCAAATATAGCTTGATCAAAAATAAAACAGAATTTAAATCTCTTTCAGGGGAAATAAAAATGTGCCATTCTGTTTTGAAATTTATAAAGAATAATAGTGGTTATATTTTCCCATTGACTTAACAGGGCCAGGATTTGATGTGCAGTATTTCCTTTGCTCTGCAGTCTGAGGATGGGAATCATGTTTCTGTATGTCTTTGACTTAACACAAGATGCAGTGTATCTCTGATCTTATCTGGAACTATAAAGTGCTGTTATGCTAAACAACAAAGTAATTAATAATTTTTAAAAAAATCAGTAAATGAAGCTCAACCAGTTCTTCTAGATGAGCTATTAGATGCAATTAACATTTGCCTCAAATTTATCCCCTCATTCCTTTCTGGCGTGGTTTAAAAACTGAACTAAATGCTTTCAAAAGTAATAGAAACCTTATTTTAAGCATATGCTTAAAATTACTTAAAACACTTTCATGTAAAGAGGTTTCTCTGATCTCTATTAACCATTTTCCTGAAAGTTCACTCAGGGGAACGGTTTTTTATTTGTTTTCCAGTTTGATCTTTTTAGTTCCATGGTCTGTGAGCAAGTTTTGGGCTAGGGAGTTGCTGTATGGTTGTTATTTTTTTCGGTTATAAGTTTAAGCAATCAAATGTGTTGAGTTAAAAACTGAAATTTTAGGTTTGAAATACAGTGTGTATCTATAACAGCATAAACAAAGTTGTGTATATTTACCCTATCATTAAATTAGTCATAATGTATTTATTTAAAAAATGTTACTAATGCTTCTGAAAGAGAGAATAAAATTAGTCTTAACCAGTGTAAAATTAATTTAATTCAATACTTATGAATTAATAACTCTTTTTGTACTGCAAGATACTGTCTTAATTTTATTGTTGCAATACTTAAAAACTTCTTAGGCTGAAATGGCACAGGCTGGCCATCTAGCTCAGGCAGGGATTTTACTGAGAACTTGTAACTGAGTCCACTTTGATATTGTGACCAAGAAAGAACATGTCCTCATTAGGAGCACCACCACATTTTACAAGCAGCTCTCTTGAGAAGCTCCTTTGTTGAAGCGTGGACTGAAAATCTGAGAGCCCAAAGAACTGCATCATTGTGAAACAGTATGGCAAAATAATGAATGTTTGAAATATCAAAGCTCATGTGTTTGGGGTTTAGGGATACATTAGGGAAACATTCAGTGTTTTGGAAAATTAGAGCTTCCCACAGGCTCTGCTTGTTCCATCTCCAGAGTGACTGGTGGTACTTCATCATCTTGCATTTCTGGGTATGTGGCTGGCCAATCCACATGTCATTCCAAGGAGACATGATATAGTCTGAGGCTACAGCATTTCTCTGTACTTGCACTTTTTCACCATTGAAGGCTGCTGCAATCTCAAGAAGAAGGTCATACTACTTGACAAAAGAAATTCTACTTTTGTATACAATAAAAATGTATATATATTAAGCAAATACAAGAAGAGTTTTTACAGAATGCCAAGATTAAGGTTAAAATGAAAGAAATGCATTACTAATATATCCTGAAGTCTGCTGAGCCAACATTTTAAATTATATTTTAAGTAGTCCTGCTCACCACATAATTTCATTGTACAGAGCTTTGTATTTAATAGTTACTTCTCAACTTGCTCATAGCTGTTTTATAGCCATTAAAACATTTGATAACCCCATTCTTAGCTTTTTTAGAGATGCTTACCCTATTTGCTGTTTATTTTAAGTAAGTAGAAGCCAAATCCCCTCTCTACCTCTAGGCTGCCAGATTAAAGAAGCCAGTTTTTTAGCCTCCATACACCCATCAGATATCTCTATTCCCTCGGGGAATGACTATTCTCTAAGTCCATACTAATCTGAATTAATCTCTTCTGAGAAATGAATGACTAGTGTCCCAGGTTTCTCACTGGTATCTTACCAGGGCCCTATATAACAGTATTAATGCTTTGCAAAACCTCTGCTGAAAAAAATAAGATTGATCTTAGAATCCTTATGATTTATGAAATTATTAAATTTATGGCTTTCTGTGGCTGCTGAGCCTTGGCAGATACTAACCCTGCTGTGACAGACCTGTATATGCAGAATGGTCCATCTGCCCTTATCATTTATAAGCACTGAACACTTATCCCACAGTAATAGTGATTCCTGGTAACCTTTACCAGCTTGGACTCACACTCTGTATTTTTGTAGCCCTTTTCTACTGGCCCACTCATACGGTAACCCAGTCCTTGTAAGTTATTGCAGTCCCGCTCTCTAACAGCAGTGCTTCTTTGAGTTATGAGAAAATTTCCTTAATGTGCTTCCAAATCATTAATGAAAATACTAAATGAAAACAATGTCAGGACCAATCTTCATTGACTTCACAATGAGCTTCCCTCCAGCTCAAACCTTCCCTTTTCAGCAGCCCCCAGAGCTGATCTCCCTGCTCCCATGCCTCACTAACATCACAAACAAAATTTCCTCATCTTCTCCAGTTAAATTAATTATTTCCTGTGCATCACTGTATCAAATATTTTACTGACATCTAAATCCTTCCTTCCATTTTCCTAGAGAATTTTTTATTTTATCTAATGTAGCCTTTGAGTTACTCAGCCAGAAGAACCCTTTTGTAGAGCCAAGACTGTGTTTGTTCCATCTACCATATGTACTTTATACTGCCTGGACTAATGAGGATCAAAGACATTTCTTTTTATCACCTTGATCTAATTTTGCTCTAAAACTCAATTATTACTGGGAGCACAAAAGGTACCTGTAGTATCATCTGTCCCTTCTGTGCCTTATGCATTTAGACTTGTGTCAAAACTCAAGGCTGTTTCCTGGCTCCAGTGGATAATCCCATCTTTTCCTGCCTGAGTTTATATCCAGCAGAGGATTTTGGCAGACAATATGAAGTCTCAAGACTGGAGCACAAACAGAAGGATCCCTGCTGTGGGATACCTGTGAGGTTTGTTAGAGTTTAGGCACCACTGAGAGCCACATTTTCTCCTACATGCTGCTGTGGGCAACAAATGGTGCTGTACAGTCCAGGGGAACTGTCTCCCTCAAGCAGGTTTGCTGTGAATGGAAAGGGAAGTTCCTGCATCCTTCAAATAACAGCACTCACTTCCCTTAGCTGAGGCTAATGCTTAAATTTATGCCTACTTGCTGCAGAGGCAGCATCTGAGACTGGTAATAGTCTTTTTAAGGCTTGAAATCAAGGTGTAACTTAATTAATTCAGGAAGAAAAGAAAGAATTTCTTACCCCCTCTCATAAATCTCTCTCCTAAGCCAAGAGACAGAAGATTACTTCTAAAATCTAAAATTCTGTACTTCCAAAGTATAATAAAAAATTATATTCTGTGAGGATAAGAAAAAGTCAGTTGTGTTTTCTTGCTCTGAAATCTGGCAGAACAACATTTTATTAGCATATTCTGAGTTATATATGCTCACCTGTAGACTGTCAGGAATAATGACTACTTGGGTGACTGAAGTGCCATTATTAAAATAATTGTGTTTAGTTATTAAAAAGCAAAATTAATCCAATACCATTTCAAGTTCTAAACTGGCACATTTCCAGAAAGCCCTCAGGTTGACTTGAGAAGTCATCTTGGGAGCAGAGCACTCCTTCCCTAATCTACCTCCAGGGAGAAAGGCTTGACCCTGGCAGGGTAAAGAAATGCAGGTTCTGAACTGATGAACTCCCATGCAAAAACTACTCCATGTACCTACAATCAAAGGGCAAAAGCCAAAAGTTTCATGGCACAGGAGAGACAGGTAAGCTCAGGGTTGCTGCTGCCTCTGCAATAGTGTGGGGGCCTTGAGGACTGATTGCATGATATTAGGCATCAGATCACGCTCTGCACTACAAAAATAAAACACTCTCTTAGAGAACACATCAGATTAGGCAGTCATATGTGCCCCACATTAGGAATTTGCCCACATTTGCCCAATTAGTAAAAGAATAGACAGCCACAAAAAGAGTGATGAGCATTTTGACACCTGCTGGTTTGTGCTGCACTTGGGACTGTCACAGAGAGGCAGAGAACAGTACTTCTCTCCATCGTGGCACCCATTTCAGCTGTGCACTCACCTGTGCTTCTAAAGAAAATTATATGAACCCTGCACTTCCTAAGACTAAAACTTCCTTCAGTGGATTATTTTTTTACTTCAGTGGATTACACAGGGCTGCAGTCAAAAATAGTAATAGAATAAGGAAGTATGTAGAATCCTGATACCCAGAGACCTTTGATGACACCAGAGCCGCAGTATTTCCTTGGCAAACAGCCAAAAGTTTTCACTCTCTCTGCTTTGAGAGAAAAAGAAAAACCATCAAAACATGACCCAAGTTAAAGCTGCTGAGATGCATGCCTTGGTCAGCAAGCAGATGTCATGAGAATTGGGAGACTCCAACATCTTGCCCCAGAGAAAAGCTGGATCTCCATGAGGACTAGCCTGGCTGGAGTGGTAGTGCTCCTGCACTTTTGCATTCAGTTTTCCTCCAGTGCAAGGCTGATGGGAGCCTCTGATGCCCTGAGTGTCTCTACAGGGTGTCCAGCTCCACAGACTGACCTGGGCAGAGAACAAACAACATTTGCCTAAACATCCTCCTGCCACAGCATCAAAACGGGGCACTGCTCCTATGCTTTTGTTCCTTGATTTGCTCGGCAGTAAAATGCTGAAATCACATTGACAGGCAGTGGAGAAAAGAGATAAGGGCCAGAGATAAGGAAAGCATGTTATAGTCCTTGCTGCTGGTAAGAGCGGGTCTCAGTCTCAGAGAAAAGTGAAAGAGGAGAAGGTTCAAGCCCCATAGTGTAGATGTGAGGCCACATGCACCCCTGTCCCCACCCCACAGTGCAGACAGGGAGTAAACTCAGCGTGATGTCCACAGCATCCCAGCAGCTGGATGTGCATACACATTAGTGTCTTCTGCTTTAGACTGGAAGTAACACATGTGACCAAGCATAAGCAGCCAACTACTCAGATAGTCAATCTGTGAAATTTAAGTACAGATTTGACAACTAAGTCAGGTAATGAAGTAACTTTACCTTCCAACAACTACAGGTCCTTAAGCTGGAAGCTTAAAAGTTGCTATTATGGCCCTATTTCCTTTAACTGTAAATTCATGCATTTTCACAATTTGCTATTCAATCTAGATGATTCTGTCTCCAATCTCAGTGACACAGTAACTCATGCAGATACATCTGGAGAGATTTTCGCTTTAGTTGAAGTCTTCCCATCCACAGTAATGTGATGAGCAATAAAGAGGATGAACACCAGAGCCTTCAAAGACAGGCCAGAGGTGAAAAAAGGTCACTTTGTACAAAATCTTTGCATGCACCCAATCATAATTTATTTTAAATTAGAAAATGCTTTAAAACCTTCATCTTAGGTGCTCAATCTATGAAAAACTGCTTTTTAAAAGAATCTATGAGAAATAGGCTTTTTTAACAAAGGTCTTATTTTTAGCATTTTATACATCAGTGCAAATATAATGTAAAGATTAAGAATCAGAGCAATAAAAATGTGTTAAAAAGTGAAAACATAATTCAGAATAAAAAGTGAGAGGGAATTCCAATCCACCTCAAAACAATGTGTGCAGAGAAGAGGGCTAATCTGAATATTATTCCCTGCATTATTTCTTCAGGTTCATTAAATTCAGACATTTAACTGTTTCCAATTACTATGCATATATATAGTGCTCTATGCCAACGATAAGACACTGCTAGTTGTTCATTTTAAAACCATCATCAGGATCAAAATCCATAATTCTTTTCTCTTTTTCTTTTTTTTTTTTAACTCATTTACATGTGCAACCTAATTACTTTCAAGAACATCTAACTTACGCACATGGAAATATGTTAATAGTGCTCTTTACTATTAAAACTCCTTTTGTTGGGAAGCAGATTTGAAGATAAATTTAAGAAAAACATATATAAGTATCAAGAAATTATTTATTTTATCACTCTTTATATAACACAAACTGGTCTTGATGTAAGTGAAGGCAAAAACCCCAAACTAACACAACCAAGACTGTCACACATAACAAAAACTGGAAAAGACTCATTAGCAATGACCATATAAATTTATTTTAAACAGCATCTTTCATTTTGTATTTTTTTTCCAGAATGTGGAAAGCTTTCTAGGTTATGTGGTTTATTTGGTTGATTCACTGCTGTACATATGTCTACACATCCTGGTGTCCATGGTGTGAGCCATGGAGTTAAGAAGAGAATTTAATGCTGCTTTTTTTTTTTTTTTTTTTTTTTTTTTTTTTTTTTTTTTTTTTTTATGACCAGCATTTAAAATTCAGCTTATAAAGATCGTTTTTGATTATTTGGAAAGGCTAATAGTGAATCCATCACATGACTTGATGGAACTGAATGGGTAAAAATGAACAGATCAGTCTTAAAAAAAGAAAAAATTATGCTTGAAAAAAAAAATCTCTTTTCCTGTAAATTGGAAGCCCAGAGAGCACACTACTTTAAAGTTTCTAAATCCCTAGAAAAGGAAATGGATAAAATGAAAACAAAACTGGTTCTCTGAAAGACATTGTCATTTTCTTCCTGAGTAACACTAACTAAATAACAAAAAAGCCACGTACACAAAAATTAAATGTAAATTCAACATCTAGGACAGTTTACAAATCACTTCTGTGGCCCCAAAGCAGGATAAAAGGAAATAAATATACTTCATGGTTGGTAACCTATTAACTGACACCAACTGTTGCAGCTGCAAATAAAACAAATTCATGATAAGATTAGATATGTTGTTTGCACCTGGCCATCTGTAAATTGCTGCTTACCATAAGAATCACATGCTTTCTACTAGTCACTGTGATAAATGCAGAGTAACTGTTGTTGGTGGGGTGGTTTTCTTTCCTTTCGTAAATAATAGACGAAATAATAAGGAAAAATTGGCATGCAGTGGATTTGTTTTTCTATAGTTTGTGCAAAGTTTGCCCTAGTGTTTTCCTGCTTTTAAAAGAGAGAAGGAGCAAATCAAATAAATGTATTTCACCGGTGTGGACAGAATAAGTCGTTTGAATGGACAGAGGGAATAGTAGTTCTGTAGTGAAATTGCCTTCAGGACTGCAAAGGCCTTGCAAGACATCCTATGGTTTTGAACAAAACTACAGGTTAACCTACCAAAAGCTTGAGAGAGTCACGAACAGCTCCTGAATAACAGATGATGGTGTTAACGATAATGATGGTCATCCTTTATTTTTTGTCTAGAAAAACCACACAAGAAGAGGAAACTCACTGCACACGTGGTGTTTGGCTGCTGCCTTGCCTACTCATGAATGGGTGTCAAAATGCTGAGCAGAAGAGGGTGGCTGTGAAGAGCAGCATGGGGCTGTTACAGAGACCAAGGCATGCAAAGCTCCTGTCACCCCCCATAAGGCAGCATTCATCCCCTCCTGAGCTGCTGTCCCCCTCCACACATCAGTGCTGGGGTTGGCATCTCCTCAGGGGGGGCAGTGATGCCTTGGGAAGGCTGACCTAAAACAGAGACTGGACAGAACTAGAGAATAAAGTAGGTATTTATTGAAAGGCCTTTAGGATACACCTTGCGCAGGACAAGAGCCTGACCAGGGCTACACACAGGGTGGGCTTAGAATGGTCACAAAATTGAGCACCGGCCACAAGGTCTTACACTTCTATAAGTTTTGGTCCATTTGGATATTGGGGTTTAATTGTCCAATTACAGCTTCAGGTTGTGAGGGCTCATCCTTCTTGTTCCTCCCTTCAGTCCGCTGTTGTTTATGCTTTTAGGCCTGAAAGCTGTACTTGTTGTCCTTGTCTTCAGCAGGAAAAGGATTTGTTTTGTCTACCTACTCTGTGAAGAGATCTCACTAGCACTTAATGTGAGGCTCAGAACTACATCCCTAGGCAGCACAGAACCAAAAACATGAGAGCTAAAACTGAAGGCATCACCAGCAGATGTGAGCAGGCCCAGGGAGCAAACCCAGGGCTGGGAAACACCCAGCCAGGACCTGCTCCTCTCCAGCCAGGCAGTGCCAGGAGCTCAGGAGGGCCTGGCCACCCTTCCCACAGGCAGGACAGTGAGGTAACACCACCCAAACCAGCAGGATGTGAAACCAGACCTAGCAGTCATAATTTGAAGAACCAAAAGCCAGAATGATAAATAAGGAATGTTTAATGGTTAATGAGTGCCCTGAATACAGAATATTTTTTTTACTCCAGCTGGGTACCATCCTTTACTCTATTAACTAAATCTTAAAAAATTGCTCAACCACACTGCTGAAAATGTACCTGTGCTATAATTTGTCTTTGTTTCAAATGACAGTATCAGCTATACAAGTCTCTCATTTAAGTAATGGCATATCACAGCAGCCAGCATGAATATAACAGCCCTCATTAAACAACAAATTCCACTGCTCCTGTCACTGTCTGCTTAATATGGTGTTGTTGCCCTGTGTTCCAAAAGAAGAACAATTGCAGGAGGGGAAAAAAAAGTAAGTACAATCAAATGTCTGAGTTCAAGTCTTACCATGGCTGTGAGATAGTTGAGTGTCAGATATCCTTTCACAGCTGGATTTGCTTAGAACTCAGTGAACAATCCAAAGAGCAGTCAGACACCACTTCTGCCCCCCTAGTTTGCAGTAATTTTGGCATTACACGCTGAGCTTTTCTGAGAAGCAGCTAAAAGCCTGTTTAACACGAGGATGTACAGCAGCATGCATTTTCAAACCTCAGTTACTGAATATAGATATGAAGCATATAAGATTACAAAATACATCAGCATATATCTATGTAAGAACTTCTTCCATTTATAGCAGTAAAGATGGTAATATATTTCTAGGATAAGAAAAAGGAAAAACAAAAATAGATTACTTGAGAAAGTTTAAGTGATGTTTGATTTTTATCTTCATCAGTAGGTGGCCAATTTTTCTGCTTACTTGCTGTATGGGATTCTGAAGGCAAAAATCAATAAACCACCCATAGGTAAATTTTTGCGAAGCTGGATGGAATGAAAGCTGTGTTCTGGGTGAATGCTGTTTAAATTTCCTTTATGTGATTAGTAGCAAATTAGTGCACAAGTTGTACTAGAGGCTGAGAACAGGGAAACAAAGTTCAAGACACAAGAAGCTGTGGGCTGATGAAGTTATGCAAAGGAGCCAAAAGCCTGCTGGTGCTTGCTTGGTGAAGCCTTCCCTCCAGGACAGACTGGGGAGAAGGTTTGTGCACAGAGGAGCATCAGGACAAGAACCCATTCCCAGCTGCTGTGTAAATACCTTGGAGAACTGGAGCCACCCTCGAGTCACTGCCGATGGGATACATTAAACAAGGGTGAGAACCTAAAAAGCTATTATTGTTTCTGGTGCCTGAGATGGCTCATTTACAGTTAGCTCAGGTATTTTTACACCACACTGTTGGGGTCCAGGGCATTGCTTTGAATACCCTGGACTGACAGAGACCTGTACAGGGGGGTTTGGAACCTGTACAGGGGGG
>VZUI01060816.1:0-13459 GCA_013401135.1 Cettia cetti
ACCTTCCCCCCCCCCCCAAAAAAAAAAATAAAAGTGCAACTTGGAGTGAGTCTCCATCCTGCACCAACTGGTACTTGCTCTGCAAAATGCCAGAGGGCTCCTGGAGCTCAGATTTCCAAATATTGGACTGGGAATGGCTGGGGGTGTCCTCCCACTTCATCCCAAATGCGCAAGTCTCCTCTTTCACTTGATTTTATTGTGGACAAAGCTGTAAAAAGCTTTCTTCCACATCTGCAAGACCTCTCAGTGCCAGCTGTCCCAAATTCCTGGGAAAAGCCAGGCTTTTTAGCTTGCCTTGAGTCACTCATGCACCGCCTTCCCCTTGGCTGGGAAGGTGGGAGCCAGGGCTTTTCCTGCTCCTGGCAGCAGGAAAACCTGTCAGAACATCCAACAAAAGCATCTAACACAGGTCAGATGCATCCACAAGGAGGGTCCTCAGCTCCCTTCTGCTGGGGGAGGTGCTGTGGCAGTCATCTCCAATGGCAGAAAAAATGGGAAATGTTATTATGGGAGAAGATAATTATTCTGGGGCTCTGTCCCAGTCGAGTTGAGAGCTCCAGAAAGGAGGACAAAGAGGATTGGGGTAACTGTGCTTGAATTAACTTCTTAACCTTTCAGGGTGTTATGGAGGACAGTGACTGTTAAAACCCCCAGCATTTTCTTTAATTGTCCTCTAATTTGTGGCTTTGAGCTGCTGTCCAACTTCCAAGCATCGATCCATTTTCTAGCATGAGGGAAATTCTGCCATTTTAAAAGAAAACTGTTGGGTTTTGGGTGATACCCTTGGCAATGCTGCTGTTGTTCCAGTTTCATGATTTCTTGGAAAGAGCATGTCTCATGCACCGTCTTGTAGATTATTTAAGTTGTCAGCGCTGAGCTGTCCTACAAACCTTTGGTTTTAGAACAGAAAGGAAAAACAGAGGATGCTTTAGTCAGTTAGTTCAAGGAAAACAGATTATTTACTTGGGCTCTTCTCACATTCAGAAGTGTGGTGTAGTTACAGCATCTGTTTTGGGGTTTTTTTTAACACCTGTGATTTAGCTGCATTTCTATTGAAGACAGCCATCATGTCTGAAACTACAGACAGGGTATGTGACATCTCATCGGGGCTCCTCACAGCTCTTGGGAATGGCAGTGATCCAGGGAAGTATTTTGGTTGAAATCAGAAGGTAGCCAATAACCTGAGCCAACAAGATTTTAGAGAGAGGGAGAGAGCATGTGTGTCTATTCCCAAAGGACTATCCTGCCTTTTTCCCCAATTTCCCACACTTTCTAGCTTGGAGGCACTATTGTGCCAATGTGGAAGCCACTAGCACATTAAAGAATTTGAATTATTTTGAAGCTGCTGAAACACATTAGTATTTAGACACTAGCAGAATTTCACATCTGAGCAGAAGCAAGGGAATACTGAAAAGTTGAAACATGATAAACATTAATTCAGATGCTAAATTACACTTGCTCTGGTTGTACTGGAACTCCTTTTGTTTGCATAAATATTCTCGGAAATGAGTTTACCAGCAAGACTGTTTGCAGTAATAAGAATTTTTAAGTCAGCAATAGATGCTTTGCTTTCTTCTCCACCCTCTCCTTTCTTTTTATATTTGCAGCTGTGATATTTTGTGTGTGCAGTTTCATTTTTGAAATTAGCCTCCTCCAGTCAAGACACAGCAATGTGTTACACGATGCACTGTCTTTCTGCAGTCAAAGCAGACCTACAAATTTCAAGGAAGAGGGAGTGGGGGGAAAAGTTCGGTCACCAAATTTTAAATCTGGAAGTATCTGTGGAAATATTTTGGCGAATAGTTTGCAATATGAAGTGCATCAAAGGCAGCAGCAGTATCTTGGCAAGCGCTGGGTGAGCAGGAAATGAGGATAAATTAATGGGCTTGGTTGTTCATTATTAGTTGTTTATTTAGCTTGTCCTCTAACACAGTTGCTACAAAAGAGCCTATGTTGATTCTCAGATATGCTTATGTGTATAAGCGCCAGTGTTAATTTTTTGTTGGAAATCTAACTCTTGAAGCAGTTTCACAGCATGCCAGTGTGCTAGCAAATGACTTAATCAGATCAGGTAAAGTGCCAAAATATGAGGCACCAAACCAGTTGGGCGCATATCTGATGAGATGTGTTAATCTGTGGTGTAAGATAAGCTGCCTTTCAAACAGGGTCACATTTGGAAGTGGTACATCAAGTTGTGTAAGATGCATTCCCTTGCTTTGGCATACACTGTCCTACATCTGTTTGCATGAACTTAACTCTTGTCTGGACAAAGCAAAGCAGTGGCACTGTGGTGACTGTAGTCTGCATGTTGCTCCAGGACAGGCACAAAAAGTGACTTGGCTTTTTACCCATTTTAAAGAAGTTTTGTTTCCCTTTTCCTGCATTTACCTTCAGCTACACAGAACCTGCACTGTTACAGCTTGCATGCTTTTTCTTGTTGCATATGTTCAAGAGGCTCTAATTCCTAATATTAAGTACTTATGTTTACTGTCTGCCCATCAAAATTGCCCAGAGAAAAAATTACCTTTGGAAGGGAAACTTTTTTTTTTGGTGGTGTAAGTTAAAATTTTCCATGGGTAATCCCATCCTTTCCAACAAACTGCTCCACTGAAAATCCAGTTTTCAGTATTCATAGAGTTGTTATTCATGGACCAAATGTATTCGTAGAATTGTTAGGATTGGAAAAGACCTTTAAGATCATCAGGTCCAACCAGTCTTATCTTATTGATGAGTCATCATTGTACTTCCAGCTCCTCACCCTGTAAGCCACAGCAGTGCTAAATATATGTGTAGAGAAAAGGTAAGTAGGCAGAAAAGGGTTTAAGTTAATATGTAGTTATCTAATTTACCTCGCCTTTTGCATCATTGCCTGATTTAGACCCAGAGTATTTAGTGGAGTGCTCGTTTCACTTCAGTGGTGGGCCATCATTTTAATAAGGCAAGGTCTAGGAGCCTTACCACTTCATCTTTTGCTTTATGGAGCAGAAACTTCTGCCCAGAAAATACTTCTCAGATTTTAGATATAGCATGAATATTCTTTTCTTGGCTACTGGTTGGCCCTTTGTAATCCAACCTGTACAGAATTAAACATTTGGAAGTACTTTTAAAAAAAAAGCCTAACCACAAAAAAAACTTACTCTCACAATGGATCCTCTGTCCCAGTGATCCCAAAAGCAAGGTAGTCATGTTAGTGACACTGGAGAGGTCACTTGAGTCACCTTAGTAAATCCAAGGGGCTGTTCAGGATATAAAGATGTTTTCCAAGAACCGTTTTTGAACTCAGAAAGAAAATGGTGGGACTTTGCCTTGGGCGCCTTGCTCTGTTGATTGCTCTAAAGTCAGCTTTGAAGTGAAACTCTCCTTCCTAGGCCATCCTTCTTCATGTCAGACAGAGCTTTTGGTGTTCCTAGTGATATTTTTGGAAAGGTAAATGCCACGTTAGACAATCTGGCTCGTTAATAGATTCGCTGGCAGAACTCCGCTTATTTGCCGTGGATTTTGTGCTGATCCAGGAGCTGCTCTGTGCTCGTGTGGGAATGGCAGAGAGGATAAACCCTTGATTTCGTTGCTGAAACCTGAGCATGGCTCTGTCAGTGCAGCAGGTTGTAAACCCCGGAGGGCCATAAGCTGCAGTTGGGGTCGGAATAATTTTGAAACTGGTAATAACCCAAACCTTAGGATTCTTATGAATAAAATGCAATTTTAGTAATGTTTTCATAAACAGCAGTAATGGTGGCATTTTAGTAAACAGTGGCATTACTTGCATCAAAATTGCACCACATTGGCTTTTAAATTACTCCACCTGTCTGTATGAATAGGATTTTCAATGTCGAGGCACACAGACAGCTGCTGCTAATGTGTTTTTTTTCCTCCCTGTGTAGATAGTGTTGGCAAATCTGCAGCCATCAAGGCTGGTTTCTGATGTAAAATGGTACCTGACCTACTGGCTCTGGTGCTACAAAAGGAGCAGCTTTAATTACTAATGGTCGTGTTTTAGTTTTGTACTTGTTGATGTACAAAATGTCACTTTAGAGCGGCGTAACCTCCGGTTCACTTCCACCAGCGATGGTACACTGGCTGCAATTATTTTCAAAATAATTTGTGTTCCTTGGTGGCAGATTGCAATCCTGCCTTGTTAACTCTCAGATAATTAGCAGGGGTCTGGTCCTCCAGGTCCCTGTGCCCCTAAGTCTTACTGGTACCCCACACCTTGGAGGGCTGTCCTGGATGAAAGCAGAATCGTGCTTACAAATCCCCCTGGATTTATTTCTGGGGCTGTTCCCTCCCTTGCACTAGGTGGGTGTAACACCCAGAAATTCGTGGAATCAGTTTTGTCCTCCAACCCCTGGTAAGCTAGAGGGTTTATGTGGAGGCAGAGTTCAGAGCATGCTGCCTCTCTTGCTAGTTTTGAACAAAAGGACGAGCCTGATGCCCTTTTTTTGGGCTGGGTTTGGTCAGAATGGTCCAGTTCCCAGCCTCATGCCAGACCTTAAAAGGGTTAAAGATGTTAGTGGTGCCTTTGGAAATCCAGCTTGCCAATGAGCTATTTTGTGCAAATGGTATAAATATAAGATACACTTGTCTGGCTCATTTGCAAGCATTCTTTTTGACTTCTTTCACACAACTGGTGTTTTTGTGTTTAATTTAACAAGAAATGAGTAGTAAATGAAAGCTGCTGCCTGAAATCCCACTGTGAGCGTGTTTTGCACTTGGCTCCCCAGTGAAAAGGCAATTTGTGAAATTATGTGATAGAGTAATTAGATGAAGCCGGGGCTTCTGATTGTTGCCATGCTTATGTGGTAAAGGTTTGCTGGGGAAAAAAAAAAAAATAAAAAGCACGGATTATTACCCTGGCAAGTTGGCTCAAAGCTTCTTCATTTATTTGTAAACAGAATATTTAGTGACCGCATAGGAAGTAGCTGTAATCACCAGCTCATAAAGAAACCACAGCAGAGCTTTTGGATTTTTACAGAGTGCTCATGTAAAATTTAAGCTGGGAGGCAGAATCCCTGTTAATGTAATTAGGATCTAATTTACCACCCTTTGCACACAGATGTAATAATGTCTAGATATTTATTCTATCTTTAAGCACATTACATATACCTCAGTGCAGCAGTTACTGAACAGAAACAGGTGTGAGCACTTTCTGGATTCGTTTTTACACTGTAAACACACAGCGATTTAAAGGGAAATATTTACCAAAAAAAAAAAAAAAAAAGAAAAAAAAAAAGAGGGGAAAGAATGTCTGCAAATGAGGCAGTAATGGACAGTTGCCCTTTATGTACTGATGGATTTCTCAATGGTTAAGTAAATTAAAGCAAATGCTAGAAAAATCAATAGGCTTGCAGAGTCTTGGTTGTGCCTCATAGACTTCAGGACAGAATGACAGATGTGGTGCATATGACCCATTTAAGTATTAATGCTTGGGAAATTGCCTCTGCGTGCAAGGTTATAGGCCTAGAAATATTGTTATATTAAATTACAGACAATGATATTTTTAAGTATATATGGAATTTATACGTTTCAGTTTAGTTGCTCTTCAGCATTACATTTGTCCTGGAAGATTAGTTGCGGAGTTGTTTCTCTGGAACAGTAGATCAGGTTTAAAAAATGTTTGAACAGTGAATTGTCTTTTCCAGGGCTGCTGCAGACTGGTGAGCGTCTTGCACGCTACAGGGGGACAGCGATTGTGTTAAATAAGAGCCAATGTGTTCACTAGCAAATGTAGCATATAAGTGAGCCTAAATTAAATATCATTAAAAAGCAGCTTTTGAAATGGTGAGAGGGCTGGCACGGTGACATAGGGTCGCTGTTAAATTGGGGCATTCTGTGTGACTAAACACAAAGTAAAACCCAAAGTCTGTGGTCAAGATGAGCCAAGTAAGGTAGCCACCAAGACTGGTCTTTCTCACCCTCTTCCCCCACGTGCTGCAATTAGAAGGGGCAAGTTTGCATGGGCAGGATGAGTAAAAACTGACCCCACGCAGAAATTCTCTTGAAACAGAGATGTTACGATTAATCCAAGCAGGCAGAGACGAGCTCTAGATGAGATAGTGCTTGCCATCTCTGATTTCTGTCATTTCTTGCTGTACTTCCACGCAGGCAGCAGGGAAGTAGACCAAGTTAATTGTCTCTTTGTGGCATCTCTGGCAGGAAGAGCGTGAAAATAGCTGGGACCCTGATTTTGGTGTTGGCGTGAAGGCAGAGCAGCGTGTTGGCCGTGCTTGCTGTCAGTGACAGCCCGGCATACCTTGCCAGTTATCCTGACTTCACCCCAAACACCTGTTTCTGTGGAGGGAGCAGCGGATGCATTTTATATACAACTGCCATGTTTAATATTAGAAAGGAGCTTTAGACTTTGTCAGTACCACTGCTATTCCTTGCTGAAGCCATTACATAGGAAGTGTTGTCGTTTTCCTCTCAAACATTAATTTTCATGTTTTGCTTCCATTTGCTCAATAGATTTTTTTCTTCCAATTTTTTTGTTTGTTTGTTTCGTTCCTTGATTATCTCTGATATTTGACGTTTGGGTACCACTGTCTTCCTTCTGGCTCTCTCTTTTCTGACTTTTCCCTAAAGCACCAAAACTCACTGTGGAATAAAGCAGAACCATCTCCAGGGGGTATAAGGGCTGCACATTGCTGCTAGGAGTGCCAGTGAGACGATGACATTGTGGAGGCGCAGATTATTACTTTTGGGCCTGCTGAGGACCTATTTGTGTATGGAGGCTGGATGAGAGCCACTGGTGCTGAGGGCTGTCAGGCCAGGGCTGAGTGATGACAGACCCTTGTCATTTGCCCGCATTCAGCTTCATTGCTATGGTGACAATGCACGGTGATGAAAGTGGCCGCCGAGGGTTGGACAGCATCCTCCTCCATGGCTGCCGTAGCCCACAGCATCTTTGCAGCAGCGTGTTTGAGCTGCTGATGGCCCTTGGTGTCAGAGCAGCATCAAATCTCTAATGACAGAAACTCTCCACAGGTTTTTGGGTCCACGGGGATAGCGCTCATGGCGCAATCGCCCGTCTCAGCAACTTCTTGCGTCGGCGACAAAAATTGTCTTTACCTGTTTTAGTCACTTTCATGTGCCTCGTGGTGGATTTCCCTGATTTATTTTGTGTGACATACAGGCTGGGTAAGCTGGCCCTTACCTGCATGGGGTGGCTGTGGTCCTCCTCCTGCCGCATGCAAGGCAAACACATTAATCAGCATATAGGCAATGGCTGCTTTCGTTAATTGTACGTGAGAGGGGCCCTGGTGAACGGGCTCTTTTGTTCCCGACCAAACCAGAAGGGATCAAAGGTCAGCAGGAACCCAGAAGTCATCAGTCAAGGCGGGTTTTGCTGGATCCCTGGCTTGTCAGCTCCATAGTCACCCCTGGCAACTTGGGCTGCTGCCTGCTTGCCTTCCCTACTGCCTGACAGCATCCGGTCTCTCAGTTGCTGTAAAAAGATGCTGACATAAAGTCGGCGTTTGAAACACAGTGTAAGCATGGCCGTGCTCCTTTTTGTTAGCCAAGTCGTTTGAGAGTGAGATTGCAAAAATGATAAGTTGGCTTTGTAGAGATCTTTTTTGCTGCGTTCAGTCTTTGGGATGCGTTTTAAGGCTGCAAATTCGTTTTTTGGTTTAGTGGCAAATGGCAACCCGGAAAGACGCAGCAGCATACTGCCAAAATGCTCTTCTGTGCTCCTGCATATAAAAGTTCACTTCTAAAAAAACTTCTGGTATGGCATTTATTTCCTTTGAGCGGATCGATTTATTTTCCCTCCCCTCCCTGTGATGTTAAAGTACATTTGGCAGTAATCAGTTTATCCTTATTAGAAGCTGTGGTAAAAGGCAGAGTTGCTGAGTCAATTCACTCCATTTACTTCCCCTATTGAGCCTTAATGTGTCCCAGTCCCCACCCCTTACAGTGAAAACATCATCAATTATAGGGTTGACAGGAGCCTGGGACTCAGTGTAAGTTGCTCCTTGGGGTTATTCATCTTGCACCAAAAAAACTGGCACTCAGCAATATTCATCACTTCCCCCTACCTAAAATGATTGTGTAAACAGTGAGGTGAATTATCAGAGGGGTAAAAAGGAGGAAAACTGAGTTTGAATCTGTTGGAGGCAACTTTGGGCTCATATGGCAGGAGAAATGGAGCCATCAGCCAACGTGCAAGCTCCCCACCACTGTTTAATTTTGCAGCAGAAGCTGGAGGGAGGCTCAGTTATCCTGCAGCCAGACACCTTACTGCTTCTCATCATAGCCTGACCTGCAAGAGCTTTTCTATTTTGGCACCTGGAAAAGCAGCTTCAGCACTGATGCAGCAAAGGTGTGCTGGGTGTCCAACTCTCTTGCCAGCTCCTTAGGGGGAATACATTTAAAACACTGCTCAGTTTACTCCAGTTTGATCCCATGATATTTCTATTTATTCCAAACATCCTGAATCCCCTCCGGTGGAAAATAATTCAAAATCGGAACCTAATTTTTAAAGGGTTTTTTTGTAAATGTGATATGGTAAAGTCTTTTTCTCCAAGACCTCAAGCAATAAAAAAGCATGGAATAGAATGTGCTTTGTTACCATTACCTCCCCTTCCTACAAAACAAAGAAAAAAAAAAAAAAAAAGCCCATCCAGCCAAGAGAATCTAAACATGAAAACCTCAAACTTTGGGCTTATTTAAATTTTCAAAGTAATCTTAAAAAAAGAAAGAGTCTCTGCTTTCCTTTACCCCAAAAATAAAATACAATCACAGTAAGGGAGGAGAAATTCCCTTAGCCATACACCTGGTTTGTTTTTACGCCCGATGCTGCGGTTAGATGGTTGTCTAAATAAACAGAGATTAGGTGGAGGGCTTTATCTCAAAGCTGGCACTGGTTATCACACTGCTTCCTCCCACTCCCTCCCTCTGATTGTGAGTTGTATAAGAAGACTTAGCAAGCATAACTTAGAGCCGATAACCTTTGAATGTTAGTTCAAGGAAGCTGTGCCATAGTAACAACAACAAAAAGAGAAATTATGCAAACTTTGTCACAGACTGTTCAAACAACTGGCAATTTGACCCTTATTCTGATTTAAAGGAAAAAGTATTTGGTAAGGGTTTTTTTGCTCCTAGAGTTCTATTTGAATTTAGCGCGGTCAATAATATTAATATTTGAGCAGTAGTAAAAAGAAAAAAAATAGATTCCGGGAATAAACTTGCCTTTATTCTTTAAATTCTCTCTCCTTTGGGGGGAGTCTTACTTTAAAATTGCTTAAACAAAAGGAACCTGTAATGTTTCATTTGGCCACATTGCTCCAGCACAGCGGTTGAGGGTTGAATTGATCTGAAAGAAGACATTGTTGACATTTGCGTTTGATGGTAAATGAGATATATCTTGATAGATAGATAGATGGATGGATAGATAGATAGACAGACAGACAGACACAAGCAGGGGACATAAAGAAAGGCTGCCAGGTGGTTGGCAGCTTCTGGCTCTCCATGAAAGCTGAATGAGAAGAGCCCTCACGGTTCTGCATGGGCGCGAAGTCAAAATCCGCCTTTTCTCGGCGTGCTGATGGGCAGCATAAACCACGCAAAGAAGAGGAAAAGGGTCTTTGGGGTCTTTGGGGTCTTTGCAGCGTGCCTTCCATGAAAAAAAAAAAGGAACAAAAACCAGCAAACCACAACCAGGGGGAGGAAGGAGGGGGAAGGCGTCCACGCGCTACCGCAAGGCAATGTCATGCCGATGTTGGGAAGCCAACTCAGAGCGGGCGGGTGAGCGCGGGCATCTCTGCCCTTGTCGTTCGGATTACCGCAGTGCCCTGCGCCCAGTTACACAATGCATGAAGGCCAGGGTTATTTCTAGGACAGATAATTGAACATTAATACTCGTTGACATTGTCGTAGGAATGATATGTCAAGCTGACAGGGCCTATGTGCTTGCATCTGCTGATCGGCCGCAGACGAAGGGGATGTTTGGCAGATTAGACCCGGGGCCTCGCCGCCACCGAGCCAGGGATGATACAGCCACTAATCATGAGCTGCCATCTTGGGCTGCCTTCCCAAAAAAAAACAGTGGGTCCCTGCTTTTGGGGGTGGAGGGCATGGCTCACAAAACCACGCAGACCCCCGTGCATGCATAAAGACCCCCTCTGTGTGCATAAAGATTTATGTACACATATAAAACTTTAATTAAAGAGGAGCATCCTTGATGCTCTTGATGCATGAATGCCGCCGTTGTCTGAAGCAACTGTTTTCAATCTGCTAACGTGAGGATAAAAGGAATAGATGAGAAGTTCTTCAGATGCCTTGAGAGCATGATCAAGTTTGATGAGGTGGTTTTGATTGTCTTAGGAAGTAAATGACATAAAAATGGTAGTAGAGTTAGCTTTTTTTTTTCCCCTAGCATGTTTTTTGTGTTTCTCTCTTCTTCTGGATCTCAGCAGACCCTTCAAGGCAAGGGTGCTGTAGATGAAGTAGTTACGTTGCAATCGCTCCTGTCCCCTTCCAGCCAAAATCCTACAAATGGTGCCTTTCAATTCAATTTCATAACAAATCTTCATTGGGCTAATGCCTTTGTCACAGCATTTCCACAGCCAGACTTTGCTGCACAAGTTCAGAGGCATGAGAAGCAGATGGAAAACAATTACAGGGGCCTCTGACACTGGAGTCAGTTCTACTTTCTTAAAATAGGGCTAAACATCGTGTTTGTAATGTCTTGCATACAGTTTGGCTCTGCATAAAATGCTACAAAATAGGGCCCTTGAGAACATCCATTATCACATTTTGGTTAACATCACAGATTTTAAAAATCCCAGTTGTACTGAAGCCATGAAATAAAGCTTTCATCTGTAAAGATCTAGTTTCTCTTTGTTATTAAAATAAACTTAGCCATTAAACAAAATATATGCATATAATAGTAAAGTTCATAATCTCCTATCATCAAAATTATAAATTCAACTTTTTTTTTTAAATTGGAGAAGTCATCTTAAAAAGGTTCTTGTATAGAACAAGATCAAATGTGCCTGGTTGCTCTTTCTTACTTTGTAACTTGTTAGTGGTGACATTTTTTTGGTCTTTAACTACTTTCATTTAGGTCTTTCTAAAATAAATGAGTTTTGTTCAGAGAGGAGGGGAAAGCAGAGGGGGATTTTTGAGCTTGAATTGAAAAGATTAATTGACTATATCTTGTTACTGTTCTTGTGAATTGCTAATGGCCATGACATCATAAATGTGCTGAAAGCAGCACACCGTCTCGAGGCTTTTGCTTCCAAATATGTGGATTGTCTCTTTTATGGTACTTTCTGTGAAGGCATCTGCATGTGGGTGGTGCTTGATGTGCTCAGACCTTGAAAGAGGCAAGAAAGGGATGCTCAGGCTGGGGTTGGGGTGGGCACTGGCTTCTTATTGCTCACTCTGTTTGGATTTTTGGAAAAAATCCTTCCAAAAACGCCTGTCCTGGCCTCATCCACTCATCATCCCGTGGAAGGGTCTCACCTGACAAAGCTGAGGACATGTCCTTTAGGCAGCCCAGGCCTTGGCAGTGTTCACTAAGTGCCAGATCTAAAGATGTGCAGGTGGAGAGAGGTTTGCCACTTCAGGGCTCATCCCCAAGTGTTGGCCAACACCAGCCCCTGGGAAATGCCTCACACCAGGAATATTTGCACTGAGATGCAAAGCTTGGTTCCACCAACCCTCTGTGAGGGAGGATACAGTTAGATCTTTGAATGCTTTTGACATCCAGGTGAAATGGGTTGATGCATTGAATTTTGGGGAAAAGATTTTTGTTTTATTTTTAATGAGGGAGTCCTCTTGGTCCAAGAAGTTTTCCAAGAGTGAAAAGTGACATCCTGGTCAGAGCCTTTTTAATGACGTTTTTATAAGGATGAGAACCAAAGCATAGTGAAATTGTGGGCAAATACATGTTAATTTAGGGCTGAATCTGGAGATTTGGAGAATTGTGATGTGCCTTTTCCCAACTCTCAGGAGATCTAAATCAAGCTTTTTTTGGTGCATGCTCCTGTGCATAGAAATATCATCCTGGGAACATGTATCTGCTTTGTTCTGAAATTGGTTAGCATTATCAGACTTGCTTCTTTGCTAAGTTGGGTACGTAATTAATTATGTGGTTGTTTTCTTTTGGAGACTTTTCAGTTCATCTCTCAAAGTTAAATTTTAAGGCCAGGCTGATCAGAAAGTGGATGTACAGGCCTGCACCCTGAAGCCACTCGAAGGGATTTCACACACTAAATGGGCGTAGATAAATGAATTCTCTAGCCAGAAAGCAGAATTGCTTAGTCAAGTTTACCAAGTTAAAACTTGTCTGTATTATTCATATATGCAATTGCACCGAACTTGGGTTATTTTAGCAGAAGAGAACTCATTAGACCTAAGGAATGGAGGAGGGAATTTATGAGGGACTCTCGTTTTAAAGGTAAAAATAATGGAGGGTGAACTTATGGGGAGGTAAAGGCTGGGATGGATAAAATGAGAGCGCCTGAAATAGCTGGTTGGGTGCTGGAAAGTGAAGCCCAGCTCTAGCCCAGGTAAATTGCATTTGAATTTCAACCTCAGATCTGTATGCACTCTTCTTTGGCAGATGTTGAATTGATAATGCCTGTGTGTTAAAGAATTCTGATTGTTTCTTTTGCCACCTTCACAGCTTATGAAAATGCAAGTAGCCCTGCCTAATGAATATTAATAAGAGTGATAGCTGGATAACACACAAGCCTGTGGCTCTTTGGAGCTTGGATGGGTTAGTTGGAGGATTGTTGTGACTGGGAATTTACATGCTTTTTAAGAATAAACTTCCTGAAAGCTTTTACATTCTCCTTTAAAAGCTGATGTTTGTTCACAGTAGCATGCTCCTGTATGCATGGGGGGTTTTTTCCCACTTTCCCTTTCTAGATGCATGTGAGATTAGTGCTGCAGATGGCATGTCCTGTTTTTTAAAACAAGGCAATTTATTAGATGAGAAGAGAAAGAGGCCCCATCTCTTAAATTTACTTCAGCCCAGGGTTAATTGTATCAATAGCGACGGTTTATTTTATTTTTCTTGTTTATTTTTGCCTTTTCCCACACCCCATTCTCCCAGGCAGCTGTGGCAGGGAAATGACACTGATGAATTCTGCATCTCCAAATGTCCTAGGAGGCTTTAAAGCCCATTTCATGCAGTTAGTTAATCGGGCAGCTCGTTAGGCCCATTGCTGGACCTCACACATGGCAGTCTAATAGCAGGGGGAGCTGTGCTGTGCCTGGAGGATGGGAGGGCTCCAAGAACCTGCAGCCCCACTGCCTGGAGCTGCTTGGAGCTCCCAGTGATGCCTCAAGTTTCAGCTTTGCTGTGTTTCAGGCTCTGTGCTGCCCAGGGTGCAGCTCTGGGCTCACAGTCAGGGTCACCCAGCTCTGCACACAGCAGGGACACAAAACAAATCCTTCTCCTGCTGCACACCAAGGACAACTTTCAGCCCCAAAGCACAACCAAGGGTGGCTG
>VZUI01060831.1:0-39306 GCA_013401135.1 Cettia cetti
AAAAAAAAAAAAAAAAAAAAAAAAAAAAAAACAAAAAAAAAACAAACAAAAAAAAAAAAAAACCAAAAAATCAAAACCCAACTAAAGAGTAAGATATCTGTCTAAGATACCTGAGATGTACCAAGGGGAGCAGGAAGACACCTTAAGGATCATTTATTCCTTCCACGCAGTTACTCTTTGAGCCTATTGTTCAGGATACTCTACAGGTTACATCTCTCCATAGACACTCTCAAATGATGCTATGTTGTATCTGACAGGGTCCTTTCCAGCAGAGGCAACCTCTGCACTGGGAGTGTCAGAGAAGGCAAATTATTTCTTCTATCATAAGTTAACAGCAAGTGAAATGTCCCTTCAAAATAATAATAATAATTAAAAAAAAAAATTACCTCATACTTTGCTCATGCCTACAAAGTATCATCCAAATACTTCACTAGCAGGAATTATGCTATTATATTCAAAACACAAAGAGATAACCCACAGAAAACTGATGCAGCACAGGCTGCTGGCCAAGCTGTTTTCATCTGACAAATCACATTTTAGAAATGTAGAAATATGAAAGTACATCAGTTGGTTTAATAGTAGCACTTCATACAAGCAGCTGCAGAAACTGTTTCTTACTAGAGAAATGGACTCTGGGCTTTAGGACACAATATATTCTATGCTGCAGTATTCATGAAGTGGTGACAAGCCCTTAACAGAGCATTTTCATTACTTTATTCATACTTGGATAAGTCACCAAAGCAGAGTAAGAGCAGCCCTCCAGAATTCAACAGAAGGTAGATGAATCTAAGATTCACAAGAAAAGCCTGAAAACACAAACCACACAAATGGTGAAATATGAAATATTTTTGTATTATTTTGATCATGCAACAAGTAGCAAAAATTCCAATGGACAGTAGGACTCCAACATAAAATATCAGTAAAGAAGTTGGTTGTGTGCAACTACTTAGCCAGAAGAACCTGACATTACGGTGTTACTGGAAAACAGAGTACCCTGAATATCTGCATTTGCCAAAATTATCTACCACTGTCAAATACATGACTCAAGTATTAGAAGATTTAATTTTTTTCAATTTTTATAATTTTAAATATTTTATTTTAAATCATAACTTCTTTGTAAGTAGCACTATATTAATTTCACTTGACACTCAGCCTTTTTAATAGTGCATATCTTGCACATCTCTACTCATCCCAAACTCTAAACAAGAAATATTATTTTCAGCCCTGCAGCCAGGGCATTTCATTGATAAGAGTGAGTATTATAAATTCTAAAATATTTCAGGAATTGTTAAGGATGCCATAGTGACAGGACAGTCCAGAGGAGAGTTTCCCTGCAAGACCATGAACATTGCATTCTTTTCAAAAGAATCCATCAATAGTTTTGCAAAGACTGAGCATTGCCTGTGTGTTTCTGAAAAGTATGTGAGTTTTTTTCTAGAGAAAATAGGGGGTAAATCAGGTTAAAGTAATTATGTTTTCTGAAGTCAGAGTGTGAAGTCAATGAGAGCTAATGCATTCCGCTGAGGGGATACACTCCCCTTGCTTTGCTGTTATGTGCTTTTAGGTAAGAGCTATATATAGGTGTCCCACTAACTGCACATCAATTCTTTATCATATCTCAGTCTTTAAGTACTAGACTACATCACAGCGATCATATACCAAACTAGGGAAACCTTTAGTACTCAGTCATGAAAGTTTCTATCCACCACTTTCCTCTTCTTTGAGATATGTAAAAACTGTGGAGCTGTTCACTTGATGTATAGAAGTAACCTAGAGGGAAAATTTTTTTATGCTTTTTTCGTCTAGATTTCTGGGAGAAAATTGTGGATGGTGACCAACCTGATGCTCTTCTATGATGGCATGACAGGATGGGTCCGTGGGGGGAGGATAGCTGATGTCTGTCTCAACTCCAGCAAGGCTTTTGACTCTGTTTCCCATAATAACATCATAGATAAGCTCAGAAATTGTGGGTCAGATGAATGTACAGTGAGGTGGATCAAGAACTGGCTGAATGGCAGAACTCAGAGGGTTGTGATCAGCCAAACAGAATCCAGCTGGAAGCCTGTAGTCAGTGGTGTTCCCCAGGGATCAATACTGGGACCAGTCTTAACTTTTTTTTATCAGCAATATGGGCAAAGGGATAGGTAGTATACACCCTCAGCAAATTTTCAGATGAGGAGAAACTGTGGGGGGTGGTTGATATACCTGAAGGCTTTGCTGCCATTCATCTGCACCTTGGTAGGCTGGAGAGTTGGGCAGAAAGAAACCTAATGACGTTCAGAGAAGGCAGATGAGGATCCTGCACCCAGGAAGGGATAACCCCAAGTTCCAGCACAGGCTGGGGCTGACCTCCTGGGCATGGCTCTGTGGAGAAGGACCTGGCAAACCTGGAGGGTAAGAGTTGACTATGAGCCAGCAGTGTCCTTGTGGCCAGGAGGCCAATGGTACCTGGGAGTGCCTTGGGAAGATGGCCAGCAGGCTGAGGGAGGTGATCTTGCTCCTCCACTCGACCCTAGTGAGGCCACCTCTGGAGTGCTGTGTCCAGTTCTGGGCTCCACAGTTCAGGAAGGCAAAGAACTACTGGAGAGGGTCCAGGGGAGGCCACAGCGATGATGAGGGGTCTGGAGCACCTCCCTTATGAGGAGAGACTACAGGAGCTGGGCCTGTTTGCTCTGGAGAAGACTGAGAGGGGATCTCATTGTGACGCAGTGCCGTCACAAGGGAGACACAGTGATCACCACGGAGTCGAAGCGGGAAAAGAGGAAGTTTAATTTCTCTTACAGCTTATATAGATTTCTAGAAAAGAGACCACATTGGAAGACTGAGGTTCAACCTCTTCTGTTCCACAGGTCTTAGAAAGTGTCCATCAATTGTCTTTCACAGAAAGGAATGTAAACAAGATAAGGAATTCTGTAAACATTGCTTTGTTTACATGAAATTTCTGACTCCAAGAACTCGAAGGTTGGAAGGAAAAACAACAATCTCATTAATACATACAAATATCTCAAAGGTGGGTGCCAAGAGGATGGTGCCAGACTCTTTTCAGTGGTGCCCACTGACAGGACAAGGAACAACAGCCATAAACTGAGAAACAAGAAGTTCTACCTCAACACTGAGGGTTGCAGAGAACTGGAACTGGCTGCTCAGGAAGGTTGTGGAATCTCCCTGTCTGGAGACATTCCAAACCCATCTGGACACATTCTTGTGTCATCTCCTCTAGATGACTCTGTTTTGGTAGGGGTTTGGGCTAGATGAACTCCAGAAGTCCCTTACATTACAAATTCCAACCCTTACAGTCCTGTGATCCTGTGATCATACCTCAACTGTTTCACAGCTTACACATGATAATATGCAATGCCTCTTTTAATTCTGAAATTGTTTTGGCAGTTGAGCAGAAGTGTCAAGAACTATGTTACACATTCTTCTGAAATAACTGCTAATTTATTTCAATCCCCTCTGCTTCATTTTGGAATAAACAAAATGTGTAAGTGTTTGAAAACAAATTTAACAAATATTTGCAATCAGGCTTACAGATCTATAAGAGGGGAGATGTTTTTTAAGCTAAATATTATTAGTAAGATGTAAATACTCTAGTAGATTTTAAAGTTTTTTCTGCTTCCTCTAATTTGGAACATTCCTAATTCAGTTGATTTCTACCCTAAAAAAATAAACTTTTTTTTAGGTTATTTCTCCTTCAACTGAATTGCAATAAATTCTTTTCATATTTGCATTTTCAAAGCAAAAACAATCACAGAGACAAAATGGCCCCTTCAATATACTCTTCATTGTTCTCTCATTTTAATGAGAGCCAGAACATTGCTTTTGTCTTACCAACACATACTGTTCTAACAATAAGTAAATCCTGAAAAACAACATTAAATTGCTGTCACAATTCAGTAACCAATACGACTGATAAAGAATATTATGGTTCACTTTTGTGGCTCCCACAATGGTCACCAGTACAATTTTGTGTATTTGCATATTTCCCACTATGTTTCCTAATTATTGCTTTTATGAGCTCTTATTCTCCCAATCCACAACATTTGGACATGTGTACTCTTTCACATCTGATTATCCACCAAAACCAGTTAAAGAACATCTTCTGTATAAACATGGAGGAGGTTTTTCAATCACTGCCATGTTTACTGATGCATGCAAATTTATTTCTCCACCCATTGAGGAAGCAGCAAGTCTCTTCTTTTTTAGCTAGAATGTCTTGATTTGGTTCTGAATATTGTCATAATGGTTTCTGCACAACTGTGCCAGGATAACAACAAGGTGGCAAGAACAACTGAAAACATATACACTTCAGGTTCAACTTTAGAAAAGTCACTTCTGCCAGCACTTCCTTTCAGTTTCCAAATTCAGTTAGGACAGAATGCTCCACAAAGCCAACATCTAGCCCACAATGAATTTCTGGTAAAAAAACCTTTAGATATCAAAAGGTGAGTAAGGAAGAAATCTGGTCTGCAATTACTTTAAGTCTATTAAAATTATTCCGGAAATTATACTTTGTATTTCAGTACCAGGAGAAATAATTTCTAAATAAACTTTTAAAAAAAGCCAAATCTGAAATCAAATAATTAAAAAAAAAAAAGAAGAATTTTCTTTTAACTGGAAATTCCTTGACAGTTCATAAACATAAGTAACTGTTTAGGATTAATTTTACAACTGAAGCAGAGTTTCTGCAGAAAAACTCTAAGCTGTGCCATTTCATTTCCTAGCATGTTTCAAATCCCTACTGTGCACACAAATCACTATATATGTGCAACAAAATATCCTGGCTGCCATGTGGCAAGCAATTGCTGTTTATATAATCATTGACAGCACATTTCAGAAGAATTTTTCCTTGCTTTACAGCTTCCTCATTAGTGTTACAAATGCAGAAGCAGAGGTCTGGGTAATGTCACATATTACAGACAAAGTGTGAGACATAAAGCCACATCATGATTTTCATTTAAGGCATTCAGCTTAATTCCATTTTAGGTTGTCATGGCAGGAAAGTTTGCTTTACTCATTTAGAGAGCTTGGCGGTTCTGGTGAAAGGTCAGAGACAGAAGTCATGCCATGTTTGGTGCACATGGCAAATGCATCTAAATCAATGTAGATTATTTTTATAGTCAATGAAAAGAAAAGGCATTTCTGGGGTGAAATTCACTTCAAAATAGGTTCTGTTCTAAAGATGTACCTATTTTTCTTCACTCTAAACCAGAATGTGGTCAGATGATCACACTGCTGGCACTGGAAGTCAGATAATGTGAATCCCAGCATGGTTTCCTAGATTTTTTAGTGTTTCTCACCAAAGTGTTTCTCATCAAAGTGTCATTAACCTGGTTAATGACATATGTGATGGCTAAGAAGAGATGAGGTTTTGTCATAGGAAAGGGCTGTATTCAAACATTCTATTCCTAAAAATTAGGCTTTTGTCCTCAGTAGGCTGTTTCAGACAAAGACACTTAAAGAACCTTTAGAGTTCTTATGGCAGGTCCTGGAGGGAAGCAGCAAAGGATTTTAGAGAATGGAGAAGTCATATCACAAAAGGGTAACTCAACCTAGGGAGCAGAGACAGCCAATGCAAATATTAGAGACAGAGGTACGTTCCTAGGTTTCCACAGGACGTGTTTCTGGATTTTTGAGACTAAAACTGTAAAGTTCTCCAGATAGTGATGCCAAAGGTGCATTGGTTTTCTTTTGTGTCGTAGACTATTACTTAAAGCAGTCAAATCAACGTGCCCATTTTTAGTCTTGGATCTAACAGTACTTATATCATAACCAATGATATAGGCGTTATCCATTGACTTTAATTCTAAAGACGCACCTAGGAAAAGTATCAGCCTTCAAGTCCCCGCATTTTCTGTAACTGCAGAATCAGACTCCTCACAACTTATTCTTTCTTTAATCTTATGAATTAATTTTACAGCTATCTACAAACCAAACATTGAAGAGAGAATTGAGCCAGCACGTGATTAATATAGAGGTAGCCTATGGCAGAGGGTTCAAAATGAGTTCATGCTGAAAGGGAATTTTTATACAAAATTCAAGTTGCAGTTTTTAAATTAGGGTTGGATCCATAACATTTGGGAATATTGGAGGAATGCAAGCATTTCCTCGTTTACCTCAGCATTTACAGGTTCCCAGCTTTGAGCTGTACAATCACATCACATAATCATAGAGATTTTGTTGTAGCATATATGAAAGTATATGCTAAATGGTGGCACACAGTAATTAAGGTCTGGTTCATCCTCTGAGACTGTCTTAACCTAAGCAAAATTTTTTATGTCTGAACGTAGCTGGTCACAGACAAGTTCAACTACCTGTTCCCATAAAGGACATAGAACTCAGGAAGGTCACTATCTGCAGCAATGAAAAAATGGGAACAAATTCTGGTTTGATTTGGAGCAATACAACACAGATGCTGAGCTGTTCTGGATAAATTGCCAGCCATTCTGGATATACTGACAAAGAATAGTTATGTCTCTGAAGACAGTTCTTCTGGACTCTGCAAACAGGAAGCTTGCCAGAGTACCTGCTGGAGAGCAGAATACCAGCTGAGGCAGGGAAAAAAATATCAGTTCCTAAGACATGAATGAGTCCCATGCCAGACAGGTTCACAAGATAAAGGTTTCTACTGATCAAATTGAATTTCAGGCCTGTCTTCTTTCAACATCTCCATCTAACAATTTTCTCAGTAACACTTGCACGTACCCGTGTGCTCTAACAGATGCAGACAGCTTTCTGCATGGGCCATTAGCTATTACTCTTGAGCAGTGCCATCATTTTTATTTGTATCATGATGCCCTCAGAGACTCACAGAGTTGTAAACTGTCAATGCAACGTCTGTGTAGTCTATGTTTTGATGTGCCAGAAGGTCATCATTTGCTGTTCTGACAATCGTAGATTTGAAGTTCTTGCTCTTCAGACAAAAAGTGACAACACACGTGTCACTTGGTGCCTTTCACATGCCTTCTCCTTTCCCATAAATACTTTTTAATTACATTTGCTGAGTTAAGGGATGAAAGAAGAAAACAACAAATGTATAAATAACACTTGTCCAATACTTGAGTACACAGCGTTAGTGCGATTCTGTGTCATGTGAGGAAGCAAAAAAAGTAAGCTTTGTGACAATAGAATATTTCTAATGAATTATTTGGGAGGTTGCTATTTTCTTCTCCATTTAACTTCCACTAGCGACTAATGAGGGAACATCTTGTTATGAATGAGTGAATGTGAGATACAATGGGTGTTTCTGACACTCGATTTTTGGGAATTGATTTCACTTTACACCATTTGTTCTAGATCAACAGTTAAATAGAGTAAACATAAGTTACAAAAGTATATCTTTCAAAATTCTCTATTGATGTCTACACAATGCAGAACCTAGGAAAAATGAATGTATCCATTCCAATGAAGAGTGTGATTTCAAGCTCTGATGTTTACTCTCTGCCTTCCGCCTCTCTGCACCCAGACACACAACCACAGGAGAACCATCTGAACACTGAGATGCCCCGGCTACAGGTGGGAGGCACACAGGCCACTCTGCTGAGATACTTGCCTGTCTCCTCTTGCCAGAACAAGGTACCTAATTAAATGAAAATCCATCTCCATGCTGCTGACACTGTTCTGCTTTTCCAGTTGATTCAAAGCTGTGATGTACTGACAGCTCAGAGTGGTTTCAATCCATTTCATTCCTTTACGAGAAGCCTTTACCTCAGAGTAAGTAAAGGGGAACTTGAAACTTCCTTTACATGGCCTTTTCTTTTCTGCACTCAAGGCAAACACAGCTACTACATGACAATATTTTCACTCTAAATAAGGAATGAGAACATTCTGCACAAAACAAGCTTCTCATGAAAACTCTTACTGGAAAACAAACTGAAAAAATTCATGAAGCACTTCTGAAAAAAAACATTCATTGGCTCTTTACCATATTTTCTTTATCATACTGTTAGGTATTATACAACTAGAATAATATTTATGTTCAGCTGCTGGTCCTTTAACAGATTTATAGGCAGCATCATTAATTGTTTTTAATTACCTTTTTAGACTGAAGCTCAAATCTCACTGAGAACATAATCCATCAACAAGTTATAAATCCTTCTATTTGTCCCCATTTCCTGTGCAATTCTGCACGTGAGGTGCAAGCATGGCCACATGCCACACGCTTTTGTTCAATCCTCTTTAAATGGTAAAGAATTACTTTGGCCAAACTTCCAGAATAAAGAGTACAGATGGAAGGTATTCAGTGGAAGGTAATTAGTACCAGTTTCACTTCAACAGAAGAAAATCTCCAGAATTTCTGTTGTAAAGTAATTTGCTATTCTGAATAACAAATATTTTGATTCAAAAAGTCAGTCAATTATTTTTTGCTGTTGGATTATGTTCTTTAGGAAAAGCTAGGCAAATTTTTAACAATTCAGAATATAGTTAAAATGAAAAAATACCCATCAAAAATTCACAAAGATTTTGTGAATCTCATTAGAAACCGGAGAAATAATGATTACTCTTAAGCTGTATTGGCATTGTTCAAGGAATTCTCAGTGCTGAAAGAAGAACACAAAATTAATGTCCCTATTCCCTGAATAGGGAACTTTTGGGATTAGATATTCAAAAAATTGAGATCATAACTAAAGTTGTCTCTATTAAAAAATCATAATATTGAAGGCCTTGAGGATTTCAAGTGATACTGCTATTCCCTTAAAATTGTGTGATTGGCTCAGCTCAGATATTCCAAATTAAGAAAGATATTACCATTAAGTTTCCTTTTATTTTCATTCAGGTTTTAAGGTTCATGTTTTTGTAGACTTTCCAACAAATTTGACACCTTGAAATAAAGTAGAGGATAAGACATTTTTCTATCATACAAAACTCCACTTTGGCTTTCCGATAAAATTGCTACTACTGCAGAGTTGAGAAATAATATTACAAATTTTAACAGCTGCAAATATTGATATTTTTTGTACAGTAAGCACCAAAGGGGAAGCAGGTTATTAAACATTAATAGATACAACTGAAAATCTTTTATACTGATCCTTGTTTGGGAAGAATATTGAAGACACACAGGGGATAAGGGTTTGTGAAGTACTTGTTGGGTTGGTAGAGAGGATTTCAGAAAAGGAGGTACAGCAAAAAGAGAGCTGAGAGAAATTGCAGTATCTCTAGGGACAGAATTTTACACTCCCTTCTGGACTTGTGCTGAAATATGTTCCACAGCCAATTTGACAGTAAGTAGATAAGAGGTTTTGCAGACAGGGAAGTCAAGGATTGCTAGAAATGATTGGTAGTTACACTGCATTCTCATATGCCCTCGGCTATAGAAAATAGCAGTCTTTAACCAAAATGCTTAGTTACTGAGCATAGGCAGAACTTTTTACTTTTGTTGGTTTTGTTCAATAAGAAGTGAAAGAATACCAGGACCTCTAGGCAAAGAGAATATTCAAAGAGAATTGAAAGAAATTTGTTCCCCTTTTAAGCACACTTGAGAACACAATCCTTAAAATGCAGTTGTTTTTCAGCTCCTGGTACACTTTCATCTGAAATTTAATATTTCGTATAAATAAAGAATCAAGATTTTTTCAGGTTTTCTTTTTGGCTTCATAAGTATGAGTATCCATCTGGAAACATTCATCCCATGGGGAAGCAGGATTGATGCCACTTAGAAGAAAACAAGCAACATTAGATCATGGCTGCACAGTTATTTGCCGTTAGTTAGACATGTTTATTTTTTATCTACTGTCTACACACAAGACCATGGGAAATCAGCTAATGGTCACTCATTAAAACATACTTTTGCCTTATACATATTTATAAGAAACACTGTAGCAAAACCCAATACATTCTTTTGAAAAAGAACAAGGGAGAAAAAGCTCAAGGAGACCAACTTTACATGAAAGGGAAAGTTAGTTTTCTTAAATGGTCAGATGTGGCAAATTAAAAAATACTGCTTTATCAACATGGCGTAAAGCTGATTTTTTAATCAGATTCTCTTTTGAACAACAATTTTTTGGTCAATTATTACTTCCCATGTGGACATTTCTCAAGGCTGAGCCATACTGTGTGCACAGCTGATATGGTACAATCTTTGCTCTACAGCTGGTCTTGTTTGTCATCTCGGATTACTTGATTAAGTATTTTAATCAGTTTTTGCTTAAGACCATGCACCTTCTGTTGAAAATTGGCTGGCTGGTATTTAGTTGAAAACCAGTTGACTTCTCAACATCTTACTTAGACTTTGTCCATTTCCCATGTCATAATTTTTGAAGGGTTTATAATTAGTATCTTAAACTCTTTCCTTCTTGTAGAACAATAATGAATGTTCTCCAACACCTGCAAACTCTCTACTGATAATGATGGTAAGCAGCTTCCAATGAAGCTGCTAAGCTGTTTTTAGTTTAGTATAACGCCATGGAGAATATATAACAGACTGCCTTATTTTGCTTTAAACTTAGACCTTTTTGCCTCTAAAAAACAAAATACTGTGTTTAGTAAAATATTTATCTCTTATCTTCTCACCATTTTGTTAAGTTACCCCTTCTATTCAGCAAGATTAGCTGTTTTGATAATGTTTTTTGACCAAGTAGTTCTGATTTTTCTCCCAGAGTTCTCAAGAAATTAAATGCAGTTTATACTTACATGCTTGAATTAGCTTTGATGTACAATCTGAAATCATCTTTACTCTATTCATGCTGTCTATGTTTATATATGTCTCCCTTATGATATTAACAGAACCCAGGAGCACTATCATTTGGGCTTTTCTGTGTAGACCGTTTGGCTGAGGTCCAGCTCTTTGCCTTTCTGTCTTAGCATAAGAAGGGAACCACCATATTTTGGGAAAATGTAAATCTGCCCTCCAGAGCCCACATCATATTTTCTTAATATCTTCTAGAAATTTTTGTTGATAAATGAGAAACAAAAGCTTTCTGACTAAGCATAAACAGAAGGACTTAAAAAACTATATCTTTATCTTATAACTATAAAGAGAAGGCAAAGATTCAGTTAGATTCTTAGCGTTCTCAAATAGTAAGTACATACTCTTAAGTGGTATGAGACAAAAAATTCACTTTAACTGGGAAAAGATAAAGATGCTATATTTACTGGATATCCACTACTGCAATAGTTGAAGTAAAATTATATCTACAGCTGATTTACTTTAAATTATATCACCTCTCTATCAAATATGTATGTTCTGCTTTACTAAAGTTTCATCGTCCCTGCCTTGACTACATTAGGTCACCTTTGAACAAGTCCCTAGACTACAGTTTTGATGCCTCTGAATTCTCACTGTTAATCATAAGTCCTTACTAAATATATATATATATATTTTAGAATTACTCAGCCCAGGACTATGTAGCCTGTTTGTACAAGAGCACTGTGACATTGTACCTGACAACTCCACTCTAATTCCAGTTTGAAAGACAGTCTGTTGAGAACTAAGCTAGTGCTGATGTGCTTGCATTTTAACCCAGGTGCATATTAACCTAGCAGGCATACTGCTGGTTTAACTCCTACCTAGCCAAATTAATGTGGTAACACTTCAAGCATAAATGACAAATATAAGCGGTGATGCTCAGTGTATGTATAATGCATGAAGCTGGAATACACATTCCCTGATGTCTTTTGTCACATAAGCAGGAATCTCATAAAAATGTCCATGTCAGTTGGCTGAAAAATTGGAACAGAATTTTTAAAGTTTATTTATATAAGCATATAAACTTTATCTATATATACTTGAAAACTAGTAATGTCTGTAAACACTTTTAATAAAAATTGAAGCTCCATATTGTATATTGGCAAAAACATTTTATAACAGATGAATAATGAAATATGATTACAGTTCTAGATTAGCTAAAATCATTGTGACCTTAGGTCTAGTATGAAGCATTTCTCATGTAAAAATACAGTATATACAGGCATTTTCGTTTGCAATAGAGCTTCCTGAATCCTATGAAAATCCAAAGTTTAATAAAGAGCCTTATCAGATTTGAAAACTTTTTTTCATTTTTGATAGGAAAATGAAACAGTCAAAGATGACTGAAAGAGATTCTAGAAAGAGAGATGGAAGACAGAGAGTGAGAAGTATGGAAAAGATAAAACACCAAAAATGAGAGTATGTATTGAAATAAGCTTAGTAAAATTGCATAGTAATGTATAATTGCAAAATAATGGAGATCCAATTCAGAGCTGTTTACACTTTCTTCATAAGAAAGAAGGATTGGCACTGACAGGTAGGTTATCCTTAGATTAAAGAAAACTACAGCTTTAAACCAGGTACTATAATATTCCATAGGACATCTCAGACTGACTATTAATGCCTTAAGTGTTTGAAAGGGAATCCAAACAGCTGTTCAAGTAAGACAAAATACCAAACCACAGGATAAGAAGCAAGCCAAGGCAGACCAAAGACACAACTTCCAGGAGCAGAAAGATTACATCTAAGACTCCAGTGTTGTCATATGCTTGAGACAGGCAGAAATTTGATACTACCTAAAGTTATTAATTATAAAATACTCCTAATTGGAGTAGTCTGTAGATTTTTCCCTTTCATGAGTAACTAAGCTATCTTCAAAACACACAGAATACAGTGCTGTCATGTGAATCATTGAAGAAACAGAGATGAGCAATGGAGAACTGCTTAGTGATTTATAAGCTTTACTATCTCATTAGATAAACATGTGAAGAGACTTTATATGAGTCTTCAAAAACCTTTGGTCCACTATGGAGCAATGCTAGAGCCCAGCAAGGAGAACTCTAAACTGGCGTCAATAGAAGCCAGTGTAACTTCTCAGTGGACACACACACAGCTTTGGTTCACAGGCAGCTGATCTAACATACTTTGGCCTCCTGAGAAGCACGTGGATTAGTTTGGATGAAGGACCACAAAACATTGCTTTCATTTTTATGTCCCAGGCCTGACATCTATGCATAGTGCATCCTTGTGCTTCTTATGCTGGGTTTGCAAATACGGATTTGCTACTTTTTTTTTCCCCATGCCAAATGAAAAGTAATGAAGGTAAACTGTTTCATCATGTGAATACTTCATTCCAGTTACTAGGCTAGTAAGGTAAATTATGGTGTAAACCTGTATTCAGCAGTCAGCAACTAAATTTAGTTTAGCATGAGAAGACTTGAGTTTTTCTTTGCACTGAATGATGTTCTGTCAACAGTTGATTCATTGGGGCTTCTTCTGTACTGGTCTGAAAACAGGAAGGTGATTATCACTGTTGAATGAAGGTTCTCTGCGTCAGACACCTCTGGTGATATATCTTCACCCATCCCAGTGACCATGAAACTTGGGTTCCAATAATGTTGGACATAAATTTGAACAGCTCTTGAATCCAGTATTGCAAAGCTACCTATCCCTGGCTTTCCATACAGTTGTGTCTACTACAAATCATTTTCAGTACAAAAATAAGACTATGAAATATCTGGGACAATCCTGCAAACAATTTATACACAGAATTTGCAGGCAAGCTGGGGACCAGGCAATGGAAGGACTGACTGCAGAATCAGATTCTTCAGTCTCAGTTCTTTAGCCACAGATAGTATTAAAATTTACATGCACAGTCACTATTAAAAAGCAATTTTTCTACCATTTTTAGTAAAATTGTTTTTTCCATTTCTGACACAATTGCCAAAATCCCCACAAAATCCAAAACAAAACAAAAAGCTGAGAATTATCAATGACGGTAAACAGGACATATTTAGAGCTGTTACTTGCAACCTGGTGCATACAATTGATAAAAATAATCAGAAAAAATATTATTTGTTAGCTGTTTCAGTGTAATAATCAATGTAGCATAAAACCAGCAAATGGGTGTTTGATTTCCTGTGTCATATGTTATGCATATATGATATATATACATATATGCATACTTCCCCTGTCAGATACTTATATTAAGCCCTCTTACATGGAGAAAAAGGAGGATGTAGGCTTTTGGAAAAATAAATGACTTGAAGAATTGAAGTTTTTAAAATTACATTAAAGATGAGTTTATTTTAATGGTGAATTTTTAATAACACACTTAAAAGTGGTAGTCACTTTTTACTGACTACACATGCAAGTACAAAAATATTAAATTTATATATAAGAAGAGGTACTTTTGCCTGTCCTCAGTGCTCTTATGATCTGACTGGCAAAGCCTAACACCCTGAAAAAATTGAACTAGGACATAGGTCCCAGTGCCACAAATACTTTGCGTGAGCAGCAGTTTACAGACTGCAAAGTCAAATGCAGGCAGCATACCCAGGCTCACACCCTTGCCCCAGTCTCTAAAGCAGAGTAGTCTATAGCACTGGAGTATCTACCACCCTCTTTCTGTCCACCTGCCCCCCAGCATCATGCCATCCTCAAATTTGGTTCACTGAATAGCTTCCCATTCCTATAATGAAAGAACTTTACCTAATAAATAAACAAAGGACCTCAAGGCTTTAGACATCTTTTGTACAAGCTCAGATTAATTTTTTCCCCTGTGGGTTTTTCTCCATTGATTCTTTTGGTTACACAAAATGATCTAAAAACATTCTTTGGGAGTCAATGAGAAAGGTCAAAGTATACCAATTTTCTGGCAATCTGTATTGCCCCTACACTGCCACAACTCATTCTAGAAAAGAGAAATGGCCAGTAAGAAAGTGCTTCTAGAAAGGAGGCTGATGAAGAGCTGAAGACAGTCTGTTGCTGCAGAAATGTTACTGAAGCAAAGCACCAAGTAGTTCGAATGGAAAAATTAGCATTGGATGAAAGGGCATACACAAGTAAACCAAGGCACATTTACAGGGTTTTTTTAAGCCATAGCATCACAAAAGTCCTAATTTGAGTACTAAGCAGGATATTTCTAAGGGTGCTATTTATGAAGGGCATTTCTCTGCCAAAATTCTTATATGACATTCTAAATATATAGTATTTACACATCTATACTATTTTTACAGCAGAATGCCCAGTCAGCACAGACATCATACATATGGCTGCCTGTACTAAATTGTTTCACAGTACTCGCTCTGCTGTAGAAAGACACTGAAATAGAACTTAAATCCTTTTGCCTCTGGTCATTCTTGCTTTTCGAACTGTTCTAACTGTTATTTGACTCTTTGATTAGTTTGAGTGTGTCTTCTAGAGTCTATATTTTCTGATCCAAGAGGCTTCTGGTTTTCAAATTCTTGTACTGTTTTTATTAGCACTGTACATATTAGCATTATACAAATGTGTCACCCTTTAGAGAAATATCATTAATCATAATTATTTTAGCAGGTTTTAGAATTTTTATAGGTAAGTACCTTGCAACATATTTTCTTTATTTTTAGTAGTGTGATAGCAAAAAACTTCCATTTTGAAAATAAGTCCTGTGGCTTCTGACTATGCTCCTTTATCATTAACTGCACTATAAATTAGAAACCCAACAATAAATATTATGGCACAATAATTAAGAATAGATTAAGTTGTCAGTTGGAACATGACTAGCAGCAGATTCCTACAGCTTAGATTGTTTCATGACAATTTTCCATCTATGAATAAAATTGGGAACTTTAAAATCTGTGGATAGCTTCTTGAGACAAAAATAAGAAAGATTTTGGCACCATTCTAGGCCATCTGACTTTGTACTGAAACTGATGGAGAAGGTTCATATGAGCCATTCTCTGACTCCTGTGTGGTTGTAATATCTGAAACTGATGGGTGGTAAAAGATCACTGAAGAGGCCATTTAAGAAAGTTCTTCATGGCCATGAGCATCTTTATTTCTAGACTATTTTTTGGCTTCCACATCATCATAGCAATATGAACGCGCTGCTTTATAGTTCCTGGAGGATAAAACAAGCTAAAAAACTCAAAAAGAGAAGCAGTGCCAACTACATTGAAATGTTAAGGAAGACAAATTAACAAAGCCCATTTAATTTTAGCTCTTTGAGTTCAAAGGTACTTTCTTGGACAGCTCTACCAGTTTGCTATACTGGAGATTTCATTGCTTTTTCATCACAGTAAATATCAAATTATGGGCATAACTTGGACATGCTTTATTATTTTTGGAGCTGTCTTTGCAGACACTGATTTTCTGTGTAAAAAGCAGTCTAATGTGACTTTCATTAAAATAATTTTCTAAGCTAACAGTATTTCTTGGACCAGATCCCTAGTCCATGACTTAGGCATGAGAGGACAGTAAAAGCTTCAAACTACATTTGTACTTTTTCTGCTCCTACATTTCCTCAAGCTCTGACTCAGCTTTCAGTATTCAGACTGATGAACACCAATGTTGTTTGATCACCTCTTCAAGGCATCACCATCATCTCAATTTGCTGTCAATCTGCCAGGCAAAAAGTGTGATCATTTTACACCTGCAGCTGCAGTTACAAATGTGCAGACTTCAATCCTCTAAGTGCAGTGAGGTTCACACATCTGGACAAATGAGCTGTACCTATGGCTTGCCAAGGACAACATCTTCTCTTTTGTTTCTTGGGATGTTAGTAACAAGATGCTGCAAATACAGCAGAAAATGGAAGTATGGCTTACCATCCAGATACTTACTGGAGGGTAAAGAGAGTCCTCCCAGAAAAATCCAGAATGCTGCACAAAAAGTATAACAAATCTCTTTGGAACTGCCCTTTGCAAAGTTACCATTTTGACTCTTGATGTGAAGAAAAAGTCTCAGTTTTTCTACACATGGCAATAGAAATGTCTTTTCCAAACAAAAACAAAAATAGAAAAGTTTATGATTCACATGGGATCCCAAAATACCTTCTGCTCATTTTGAAGGTTAATAGCAGTTCTGACTCAGGAACTGCATCTTGCCAAAATCAGTGGAAAGTTACTAAGAAAAAGGATGAAAGGGATGAATTCTGCTCTCCATTGCACAGATTAGGGTAAGTCCATTAATGTGACTTTATGGCAAGAAGGACCCTTATTTTATGTCCACCTATAAGAGAACAGAGCTCAGCCTAGACTTTACTGTTCTGCCTGCATTCTTGCCCTTCACAAGGCAGTCAGACTTTCCTGTCACATTTTATTGCACTCTCATGAGATTTGTTTAACACAAATTACAGATCTGACACCCTGGATGCCTGTCACTGCTCCTCATTAACAACACGTAATGCACATAGCACAATTGGCATCAATGGGGACGGCATGCTCAATTTAGTAATATGTATGATACAAAGTTCCTGGAAAGTATATATGAAATTCAGAACTTAAAATTACAAAAAAAAAATCTTCATTAACTAAATTAAATTCCAATCATGGGACACAGTTTAAAAAATTAGATAAACAGTTCTAGAAATTATGCCAACTGCAAAATAGTTTCTAAATATTAATTAAAAGTTCTATTTAGAAGTATTTAATGAATGATTTCCTTACCATCTGTATTTGTAAAGCCTGAAAAGAAGAAAAATGCAACATCTGGTTAAAATTACTCGAAGATACTAATATTACACTGTTTGAATCTAAATTCAATAAAAGCATTCACCCTCCTTAAAAACATATTCTCCTCAAGATGAAAAGACTACCAATATATTATATTTGTTGACCTGTCATGTGTCTTCAAGCAGTGTCAAACCGTATTTTTAGCTATGGAGTTTACTTAATCCCACAAGGTTTTATCTTGCCTTTATGTTGACAAATGAACAAGACTGAAATATACAGGATCTGAGCTTCTGTCAAGATACACCCTGTTTCAAAACCTATTGTTCTTGCACAGCTGTTTCCTTTAAGCTATTGACTTAAACACAGTTTTATTATTCTTCTGGACTTATTTCTGAATTCCTCAGTAGATGCAGTTGATTGAGTCCAAGCTTTATCTCTGTAGACAAGGCAAGAGAATGCAACAGACATGATATATCAAGATGCAATGGGGTGACTTGGATATCTAATTTAACACATGTGGCTGTGTCGTGGCTAAGTTTTCTTATTCCCACATTCTTGTTTTTCAAAATATACTTGCAACATACTACCAGATGAAAATAAAAATGCTACATGCATTGCTTCTAACACCTTTTAGTTACTAGCACAGGCAGTAATCATTAGTAGCACAAAGGTGCAGCAGTGAAATGTTTAAGGTAGCAAGTTGGCTTGCTGAACATAGCATAGGAAACAGATCCCTTGATTTTCCATGTCCTTTCTAATTAGCATTCTTCACAAAAATTTTTTTCTCCTGGATTTTAACATTTATGATGAATGAAGGGTTGGTAGGCTGTCTATAAAAGTCAGCAAGGTGCACAAATACTTGAAAATAAATGATTTACTTATTGTTGCCAACAGAAGCCAGTGTAGATGCATCCATATAATGCTACAGTAATGTCAGAGGTTACAGTAGTGTGTTTTCTTCCTTTTATTCAGTATCTACGTGTTGCAATATATTCTCTGCAGAAACATGATTTTGAATAATCCTTCAAGGTCTTGTTAACTGCTCTGTATAAAAATATTTCAAGAATATGACATAAAAGCTGTTTGCAGAGAGTAGCTAGTCTAGCTGTCAGACATGCTTGTGAGTCTCCTCTTTTTTCATTTAGAAAAAGGGTACACTTTTTTTTTTTTCTTAAAGCACCAATTACTTTAATATAAATACTTTTTAGGTTTTATTTTCAAGCAAATTAAAAGCTAAAGAAAACACCGGAGAAGCAGAGAAAACAATCAGATTACAGACAGGCTGTTGTTCCTTAGTTCCACAGACATAAATAGAGATATAAATTTGAACTGCAGTTCTTAACAGGAAATTCTTAATCATCTAGTCAACAGCTGCCATCCTATGAGCAAAGTCGGGAACCCATAAACCTCAGTCTGTACCCATGGGAACTGAGTATTCTGAAGATGTATGGGATAGACAGAATACAAGAACTACTCCTAAATTCTGTCAAACTACTACTTCTTCCTCTTCACTCCCAACAAAGCCCACAAAGAAATGAAGAAAATCTGCCACCTTACTAAACATCAACTTATTGTTGAATGAAGTACTGAAAAATATACTTCTCTTCAGAATCTATCAGACAGAGACTTGGCAGCAGGGATCCACATATATATGACCTCCAGATTGATTACTGCATCTCATTGTATCCAAAACTGAAAAATACATACTGTGAAAAGAACTCCCACTGCTCTAACAGCAGCTGCTAGTCTGCTTAGCAACACAAGCCACTTGAATGCATCATTCTGGCACATGGGTCTCTGCACAAGCTCCCTCACGATTTCAGAGTCCAGGTGGAGGTTATTGCCATGGTCCTCAAAATTCTCTGTGGGACTGGCCTTAAGTACTTGAAAGGCTTCCATCCCCTCCACAGTGATGACCTTTTCTGACAGCTCTGTTCCCTTGGAACAATGAAGCTGTCAGCCAAGGGAAGAAGCTCAGCAATGCAGAAGAGCTAACTTTAGAGAAGCTAAATCTTGGTGAGAGTGCTACCATTCAGAAGACAGGGAAATTACTAAATCTCACCGAGATCCTCAGACCTTCCCCAAGTAAGTTTCTTCCCCACCAAACTGAACCCTGCAAAATGTGTGGATGGATTGGATACCAGTCTTCAGTGTGTAATCACTGCCAGATGTAAATACAAAATAGACACGCATAGTGAGATGTGTAATACCTTAGTAATGGCTCTTATTTTCTGGTTCCTAGACTAGAAAAAAAGCATAGCAAACTGCCTACCTACTCTGTCTCAAATGTATCCTCTATTGAGGCCAAGGAAAACTACTGAAAAGTGAGCTTCAAGTAATTCTTCCCAATTGCTTGCTCATTGAATTAGAATTATTGGTAATTACAATTTCTTTCCCTAGAAAGACAATAGTCCTCACCTCCAGAAAAGACAGTTTTCTCTCCTTCTCCCATAAAGTACTTTTACTTTTACTTTGGGGAACTCAACAGTGATAGGAAATTCAAAGCAGCCCACTTAGAGGTGCTGTGTTTTAAACAGTGCAATGCTTCAGATGGGCAGAAAAATATCCTCTTGAGTATTTTTGTAAAAGGAAAGGAACATTCAGTCTCAAAAAATTTAACTCACTTTAACAAGTCTTTTCAGCATCTGAAAGAAAAATAGCACAGGCTGTCATAAGCAGTTATTAGGGTCACAAGGAATGAGACTGAACTTTCAACACTCTTTTCATACTATCACAATGTCACACTTAAGTCCTGAGACTTTATCCTTAACTGTGATATGGGTGTCACTGAAGAAAAGTGCTGCACAGAGTTCAAAAACGTGTCAGCTGGTGGAAGCAACTGGACTGAGTAAAAACCTTAGGGTAATAAGATGACCTGGCATGAATACAAATCTATATAATTCACTCAAGGGATTACATTTCTGACATCATGCACTATAAACATTGCCTAAATGCTTTATGGACAGCAGCAGAACCCCAAGAATAAAACCAACACTGCTTTCTGAAGTCATTCAGTATATTATATAGAATAGACAGTGACTTAAACATATGAAGTTCAAAAAATTTTAAAAACACAATGAATAATTCAAATTTTCCCTCAAGTGACCCCATGCAATGATGCTGGGGGCTGGATTCAATGTTTGTAAGTGAACTGAAACCAGAGAAGCTGCTATTAGTGCTACACACAAGGAGTTGGAGCTTTCCTAAAACTTTTAAAGGGCTCCTCCAAATTTACTGGTTTGTGGGCTTGATCTGTACACCACTTTTTACACAAATATTGCTGTAAGGGTTGTGGGATGATCACTCTCACATTGTCAAACTAGTTTTGATAAGGGTACAGTTGAATTATCATAAAAGTACCTGTGGAATGAGACTTTTCTTTTCAAAATAGCTTGGCTCTAGCATCATCAGTAATAAAATGTTTTTTCTGACTTTATCATTATTAATGCTGATATTTAGAACACTTTGCACAGAGATTCACAAGCTATAGCTGCATGAATGGCACACTGAGTGCTTCTGCAATGTTGGCATGTTTTGCTGTAATGTTCATTAATGAACTGTCCACAAGTTAATGCAGCGAAATGAGTACATTTTTCTGTGCTAATACTAAGTTTTAGAATCTATTTTTATTTAAATGCAAGCTATTCAATCTACTCCTCCTCCAAAAATGAACCAATTATTTACTACCTTATTCTCAAATGCATTATGTTTTTTGAAATTAATTTTATTTAATGAATCAAAATTTCTAATTTCTTGAGTTTTCTCTGACAAGTCTGCCCTACATTACCATGTTGCAGTGGATGTATGCCACCAGCATCGGTGATTCAATATTGAGAGCAGATGTAAAGATGTAGTTTAACTGCAGAGAAAGGACCACATTCACCAAGGCCCACCTCATGCCACTCTGTACAGATAAAAGTTACAGCTAGAGTTAATTCAGCCTATTCTGTCTCCTGCAACTTCTTTTAACAGTGTTATAAAAGTATAGCTGTTAGAACTGCCTAGTGGACTGCTGTGGTCATGCCCCTGCTGTATTTCTGTGAATCTCCTAATTTCAGTTTCTTTTGTATAGTCTGGTGGGGCACTGATTAAGACCTCAGTAAAAGGGATTCAACCCTCTACATAATATTGACCCATTTGACAGAGAGGTCTCTCCTGGGCTGAAGAGGAGCATGTAGATATATATCAGAAAATATGCATCAGGACTGCACAGCAAGGACAGTCCTTGGTGCCAGTGGGAGCTGTAAGCTTGTACACTGTCCCCTCTGAGCATCAAAACAGACTGCATCATTGCAACAAGAAAACAGCAAGCACGGGCGGTGTGCAGGACTTACTCCATTGCCCGTGACACAAGAGGAGAGTGAAGCAATTGTGTTAATGCTAAAAAAATTCCATCAGCACTGTTTATTATTGCAGCATAGCCTTAGCATTGTAGTTTGCAAAAATCCCACACAGCCAGTGAAAGACAGTCAGTACCTTTTTCATATCACAGAGGTGTCAAAAATGAAACACAGAAGATAGAAGTACAATAAATGAATAGATTGATTAAGTCAATCATTAATTAAGTGCTCAGAATTTTAATTCCATGTGAAAGAATGAAGTGTAATGTGTATTGAGAGGCTGTTCAGTGTAAAAATACTGGGCAAGAGATTCAGAATGAACAAATGACACAGACAGAAGGAAATATGAGGAGTTTAAGACATAGCATGGTATACAGAAAGGATGACAACAGGAAGGGAAACAGGCAGAATCAGAAATAAAAAGATATTTGGGAACCACTCAGAATATCCCAGAATACTGACACACAGAAATAAGAGTAGAAAAAATAAAATCTTTTTTTAGCATCGACAGTTTGAAATTAATGACAGGCAATGAGTTAAAAAAAAGAGACTTAAGAGGAAAAAACCTGATTTCTAAGGTAACAATTAGAGACAGTATCATTCAATGGTTAGATTTCAGAGCTTTGAATACAAAGCCCATAGTACAGCTAAATTCCCAGTACCTTCCTTATTATCCCTTCTTGTCAAATAACTGGATTTTTGTAATAATTTTTAGTAATTCAGATTTCATTTTTGCAATAGAAGGGTTTATTCCAGTGAGTGCTAAACAGTCCTCAATAACTCAACAGGGCAGCACCATGTAGAGTTAGAATGGCTTGGAAGTCTCACTACACCGTATTTTCAGCTCCAAATCCTTATGCATTTCCAAAGGAGAAAGAAGGCGTAGAGTTGACCAGACAAGAAGCCAGAGATAGACCAGAGGAATAGTCAGCCAGTGTTGTCATCTGTTCTGAAATCATTCCCAAGTATCTGGCTTTGAGCATCATGTGGCTGATTCAGGCCCTTCATGCTACCTCAAGTAGCATTTAATAGTCTTTAATCTACCAACTAGCATAAGAGAACCTTGTCAACAGGTTAAATCAATAAAAATAGTAGGTTAGCAAAGCATGAACAAACAGGACCAGTCTGGCTTTGGTCACGCCAATGAGAATATACATGGAGATCACCACTACCAGGACAGGAAAGTCAGGGGAAATCAATGAACCAAAGCTTTCTGTGGCCACAGATCACCTTAGTCATCTGTTTGCCTTCAATTGCCTTGTAAAGATTAAGGCTGTTTCATATCAGTAGTAACAGAACACAAAAAAGGCTGCCATTCAGGAACACACAAACACAAATGATGTTATCTATTAATGCCTGATATCCTTTGAAAGGATAGCTATTGTTATCTATTAATGCCTGTTATCCTTTGAAATTTAGATAACTTAAATAACATTTCTTCTTAGCAACGTCCCTAACTTCAAGGCAAAACTTAAAGTTCTGGAGGATACCCCAACATGCTTGTTCTCATTACTGTCCATACAATCTTTGATTTTGTGTCGCATGTGGATTCTTGCTGGTTGATTTGTGTTATGGTTTATTTTATTCACAGCTGCATGAACATCTGGCTTCATGTGAAGTCCTTTTAACGCTTCATCAGGAAAGCCTTGACATTCTGGAAGTATTCCTTTACCTTCCTTAATTCCCAAGGGGTGTTTAACAGTAAAATATTACATATTTTAACTCTTCTGGTTTGTGGGAGAACTCCTGGCATTTCTATACCCCCTATATAAGTCCTGGGTTTGCCCAGGAGACAAAAACTTAGTATCTTGAATGTAAATATCTAAATCTGAGTTGCCTTATAATTCCTTTTATTACCAATGCAGGCCTTTTCCTCTTCATTGGTTACTAAAACAACTCAGAAAATCAGCTCAGAATAAAATATCAAAATCTGTAGCTGTCCAAATGTAAATCTTACCAATTCCGAGACCAAACCACTACTTGGTCACACAAATCCTACCTTCATTCTCTGGGTCAAGGGTTGATCCAAGAAAAGCACAGTGTAAAGCCATACAGGTATGAAGCCTGTTCCGCATGAGATATAAAAGGAAGTGCATGCAAAATATGTCTTCAGTCTGAAAATTATGGTCCTGCCTAATACAACTAATAAGTGCTGCAACTTGAGTTGCACCTTGCACTAGTGCTGGGCCTTTGCCAGTGATACACCAGTGTAACCATGCCTACATTTGTCCTTGTTCTGATAAGGCTCCTGACAGGACTCTGTCCATTATGAAGTAGATTATGTCGTCTAATAACTCTACTTAGAATGTTTCTTTACAATAAAATTGGGGTATTGGGCAGTAAAACTAATTTTGTGTTAATGTGATGAGCCAGAAAATTCAAGCAAAGAACCTCTTCAAGTTAAGAGAAAGGGAATACATGCCTTGATTCCCTGCAACCACACATTAGTATGAACTTCATCCCTTTGGTGCAGTTCTACCAGCTACATACAAGTCACAAAAGAAATACAAAGCTGAAGAGAAGACAGGTCAGAAATGAGCCCAGAAGAAACCATCATAGAAAAACCCGTGTACTCTGGGTTCACACGCACCTGAAGCCAGGGGAAAGGGAAGCACAGAGCATTCACCATGTGGAAGTATCTCCAGTGCACATATATCCCATTGCAATTTTCCATAGAAGAAATTATTCAGCATCTTTGCAGAGGCAGATACCTTTTAGTATGCTGTCATCAATGAGGATAGGGAAAATAATTTCCCTTAAAGATTTGAGGAGAGCAGGGATGGGATGAAGAAAAAACTGAGAGCAGGGTCTTGTCTCAGCTCCATCACCAATTCCTTTTTTTTCTTGTCCCTTTTTCTTTGTTTCAGCTCTCTATTGTAAAACAGGGGGATATTAGCATATGTATCTCCATGAGTTCCTATAAAGATCAATCCCTAGTGTCTGCAAAATGCAAAACCTTCTTTATCACTGCCAGTGTAGGAGGCAGTGATTTCTTTTGTGATTTGGAGAAGCATAGTACTGTAAGAAATTTCAAAAATAGCTTTTTAATGGAGGTTTTAAAAGTACTTAGAAAAGTTTAAGTGAAACTCGACAATCTCTCTATCCATTAAAAAAAGTACTTCAAGTTCCCACTTCAAGTAACGTAAAATAACAATAAAAAGAGACCAAGAGATTAGACTCATCTTAGTGAGTGCTTTCTATTAAATGAACTTTTATAATGAATTTTAATTGAAATCCATTGAAACTTTTTAATATCTCAGTTTTTAAGAAAAATTTGTATATTTTAAGTTTGATACTAACAGCAGAATTGCATCCAAGTTGGACTTGGGTTTTGACAGCAGAGTTTTTGGAAGCCAACCTATCTGATTTTTTTCTGTAGAAACTGGGTTTGAACATACAGAATTTTCATTCGTTCTTCAGCACAAACACAAGTATGGATACAAAAAAAATTACTTTCTTGGTAGCGTATTGTAAGGCTAAGTTTGACAGTTTCTGAGATTTCTCCATACATGCAAGACAGATTAGTGATTTCACTTACAATTCAGGATTCCTTGATCAATTCAATTCAGGGTTTATAGCATGGTTGTTAAGAGAAGAATTCTCACACCATATTACAATTCATATATTATGAAGTACTGCACAGGAAAATTAACTCTGTGCTGTATTTACCCTAGCACTTGCTTAATTGCTCTGCTGATATATTGTGGGTTGAGCTGCCCTATGATAATATGGAATACAATTTTTTAGGTACTATAACTGTTGTGAGAATAATCTTTCATTTTTAGGCATAATGCAACACAAAATGAGTAATATTCTGGTAACTTGAGTGTTTAGGCCATTACTTCTGGACATAATCTAAATATATTTTCTCTAAAAAACAGCATCAGAGATAAAGTTTCTCAGCTGAACACCCACCCATCAAAATTATGCAATTTAAGACCTAGCAATAATGTCTTCCTTAATTTACTAGTTTTAACCCTGCTCTTCCTTGTAGGGAAGAATGGGTTATGTGCAACGTTCTCTACATTATTTTAGGAAAGAGTGCTGTGATATGTTTTTTCATAATAAAACATCCTTCTTTTCTTTTTTCCCTTTGCACATTGTCTAATAGTTCATCCCACAGATCCTGAAGGAATTCAGAATCAAAGAAATGCATTGCTGTGTACCACTGCCATCTGCTGCTAATCTCTCCCTATGGATACCGAAGGTCTTACTTCAACATATATTTAATCCAGTAAAGATCTTCAGCTGAATGTGCATGGTCAGTCCAATACTCCTTTCATAATACTTTTTAAACAATTTGTCCCCATTTTATCATAGAGCTCCGGATTGCACATCTTAGCCAATATATTGAGGCAATTGTTTCAATTCCAGTTTCAGAAAGAAAATTATTTTCTTCTGTCAGTCAGTGAAAAAGGTTTGTGCTGCAATCTCATCCAGAACCACACTGTTCCAGAGAGGAAGTGTCCATCTCAGAGACTCCAACAGTTTACACATTTGCCATCTGTACTCAAAGATCTTCAGTAAGAACATGTTATTTCTAGAGTCCCACTTCTCCAGTACTTCTGACACCCACTCATTCACACCATTTCTAAGGAGTACATCATGTCAGAATGCAGAATTACTGCATAGTTACTTTAATTTATATGCTACTCTGACTTCAGTTTCTAAATACATGTAACCAGGATATATCAAGATCTGCTGCACAAATATCATCAAGAAGCAAATACCATTCCACGTGAAAAAGAGCAAAGGAGAGTATGACAACAAGGAAGAGAAAATAGAGGACCCCCAGTCTTGTTTATAGTTGTATGGCTGCTTGAAGCTACAATACAAATCAATCAAACAAGATTTGAGTTGCAGGAAGACAACTTCTCCTTACAGTTTGTCTTTTGACTTCTACAATATTTGGAGAACAGAATTTCGCTCATTAATATTTGCTATGACCCTGCTGTATTTTTAGATGGGATCCAGACTACAAGAAAAATGTTTACAAGGTCACAAAAACATGTGTATGAGTTCATAAGCATTGAAATTTAAAAAAAAATAGTTGTGAAAATGTCACACATATTTGAAAGAACTCCTACTACATTTGCTTGTCATTGGAAAATGTCAGTAGCTGCTTTGGAGAAACACTAGGAGATATTTTGGGGCCCAACTTTGGGGTTTGCATTTCTTACCCTTGCGCTCTGAGGTAGAGCTGGCTGTGGCCTTCTTAAAAAAAAAAATAATAAATCCCGAGGCTTTTACTGCTAGATATACTAAGCACATGTTTCAGAGCCCAGAAAATGGTTATCAAAGGTAACTTCTGTAACAATTTGAAGGAACTCGCTGGGAAACAGACAGGGATGAAGTAACACCTCTGGCAATGCCTGGTCAGAACTGAAATGACAAAGTAACAGGGGAATACAAAAAAAGATCAAGCATGAAAAGGCAGATAATTATAATCTAGAGCATATGAACAGATGGCAACACCATCAATCAATGAATAAATAATAGTGCAATCTGACTTGATGGGATGATTGGATGAACTCAAATGACACCAGACACACTCCACCTTATATAACTAAGTGGCAGTCATGAAGCAGAGCAGGATATGAGCACATTCATGCCCCAGAAAGTGGAAAAAACCAAAATTAGCAGGTCTCATATGACTGGATATATTTGGACTGCCATTGTGCTGAGGAATTTGTGGTTATCACCTGGAGATAGAACCACTACCTACAGAATATTTCTGAAACTGGACTGGCCCTTAAGAAAAGGAATGAAAACCGAAACAAGATACACAGGTGAACAAGAAGGGCAACTGGCTTTTGTATGCCTCTCTGAATGGAAAGAAACATATTGCCACTAATAATGCTATTAGTCACATTTCTGGCAAGTGAGTTTAGGAACAGGTGTCATTCATCTTGCTCCTTCCAGTTCATGTTTCGTAGTTCAACTTCATTTCCACTCTTCAAGAACAGCATAGTTGTTAGCTGTACGGCATTCAGATGCTGCTGCAAATTCAATTACACTTTTATTTTGTCATTTGATATGCCAGTGGAATAGAAACAATCAAGAAGATTGACACTGATCATAATCTAAATTGTCATGCCCAATCCTTGACAGAGGCATGAGTTAAAAAAGGTGCCAGTCATTCAAGACTCCTGACTCCTCAAACTACCTTTTAATGTGCATCAAAACTGGATTCTTCACTGCTTGCAAATAAACCTATACACTATTCTTTGCTAAACAGAATTTCCTGGACAGAAGAATTACTTTCCAAGAATCATGTAAATTTAAGAGTGAATATTTTTGGCTATTATTTTAGTCTAAAAGTTAAATACAAAATCCTGGAAAATTTATTATTTTTAATGACTATGTTATGGGTTTTTTTCAACGTAAGTTTTATACTGGTGTCCTTCCCTGTACTAAAGTAAACTTCATTTTTTTAGTCACATTATTATTTCATTTTTATGTATTTTCACTGCAATAATTTAGTGTGTCTGCTATTTTCAGCAATATGATAGTATTTCCATCATTAATGTTGCTCACTTTATGTGAACATGCCCTTGCAACACACACACACATTTTGAGATTAAATAAAATAAAGAGGTAAACTAATCTAGCTTCTGCAGAGTGCTAATGAACCCTTCATTACTTCAGGATGTTGACATAGATAGTTACATCTCAGCAAAAGAGGACAAGAATAGTATTCTCTCTTAGTGGACAAAAGGAAAGCACTTTGAAATCATTGAATAGCTTGCTCTACTACTCTACAAATAATTGTTGTTTGTCATGATCACAGAGACAACAGTCAAATGCAAGTATCTTCAAATACTTTTAAAACTCGTGCCAAGAGATTGCAAGGCATTAAAAATGTTTTAATGGTAATAAGTAAACATCGATTCTTATCACAAAAATTAATAAAGAAGAAAGCACACAAAGCGTATTATACAGGTACCTGTTATCCATCAGATAATAACATCAAGTGATGGGTTTATTAACACATAATGCATGGGCTTTGTTACTTCACCTTCCACTGTACAGTGTATTAGATCACTATGCTTGTATTTTATAAAGGAACACCGAACAGCATTTATAAAGTCAAAATGAAGTGCCAAATGAAAACATATTTGGGGCAGTTGAGTACATTTATCCTAAATTACAGCAATTAGATTCTGCCCACCGTGTGTACAGCAGGGAATGAAAAAAAGATGTTTCTCTGCAAGACTACCAAGAGGGGCTCAGATTCAAACAATTATATTAGGAGACACATGTCCCTGTGCTCAAAATTACGATTCAACAATTCCATCTAATGAAAACATTGAAAACTTCTTAAGAGCCTCCCTGTTCAGCCAAAGATATGCATAGACTACATAAGATTTCAGGAAAGAGAGGTTGATATTCTCTGAAACATGGAATCCAGGCCCATACTCAGAATATAGGTTTCACCACAAGCAGTGACATTTCTGTCTTTGAGATAACAACAACAGCTGTGTTCAGGCTCTGCTGAATGTTCTGCTATATGCAAGAATATACTAAACAAAATACTCACAGCTGAATTTTTTTTCATCTTCAAAGCAATAAGGCCATAAGACAAAGTGGTGTTGAGGAAAAAGGACAGAGAAAAGTAACAATGAGGAAAGATGAACATGAGGAAATAAGCTCACTGCCTTTCACTGATAAGGCAGATGAAGATGGCTCCGTACTCATTCACACATTCACAGCTCCTCAGCTGCGATTTTGTCTTTCCTGCAAAAGCATTTTCAGGGCCAGCCAACATTGTTAGAATACCTCTTTAATGGCAGAGGGACTATCTGAGGCTGCAGAAGGAGTGCTAAGTGGCTGGCTCTGTAAACAACAGGAATGGAGATATTTCAGAACAGAATTACTGAATGAGGTCAACAAAACCCATGGATAAAAGAGATGTGTTTAAAATAGGCAAAGCTGAATTTTCTAATAGGCTTTTGAAAAATTCCTCGTCACAGGCTTCTATGGAAACTCAACACTCAGAGCTTTAGGGAAGGTCTTTATGTTGATAAATAACTGATTAAAAGACAGGGAACAGAAGGTAAGTAGGTTAGCCAGACAGCTCTAGCAATGGAGAGAGGTCATTTGCAGAGTTCCACAGGGATTTTTGCAGGGGATGCAGTTATTCGTCATATTCCTAAGCAACCTGGGAAAATGGATGAGCAGTGAGGTGAGAAAGCTTTATAATGATATTAACTTATGCACAGTGAAAGGGATGATGGCTTGCTGGATGTGAAGAATTAGGAAAGGTGCTTATGGAAGAAAGTCCCTAGGCAATAAAATGGCAGATGAAATTCTTTGTAGTTGAATGCAAAGTGGTGCAAAGAGAGCAAAACAATTCTAAGATCAAGAGTCATTATATACATAAAACTGTAAGCATTTCAAGAGACCACGAGAGGACCCTCCCACATACTATTGACTTGTTCTTACTCTCCTGGTTGGATTTGATTATAGTCACAGTTTGAGGTAGGATACTAGTCTGGATGGATTTTTGGTCTGAGCAGGTGGAGGAACTGGTCTTTTTTACAGATGTAGCCTGAGATCTAATATGGTGTATGTGACAGAAAAATACTCTGGTTTAAGACTCTACAGATTTACTGTGTCCTTGCACGGCAGTAATCACTAACTTAAACCTGTCAACTATTGATGCTAATAGCATTAAGAATCCCAAGGAAGGTTTCAGCCCTTTAGAGTATTCCTTAAAACCATCCACAGGCCCCTCTACTGCTTACACTGAGACTGCCCAGGAAGACATGTTTGTAGTCCTGAGTTTCATGCCTGGGATGTTTTGATCTTGGAAGGGTTCTTTCCCAGGCGCTCTTCTGGTAAACAGAAGAACAAAGTTTTGTAAATACAAAGATGTTTACATTCTTTCTTATAGGAGGGACCTTCTTCTGATGTCCCTCTGGGATGACCAATTGATTGAAAAGTTTACCTTTGTGTTACCAATCAAATTGGCCTCTGACAAAGGCTCATCCCACAATAAAGAGAGAACCCACTGACCGCTTTCTAAAGGAGCCTGCGTCTCTTCTGTTCATGTCTGTTGTGACACATGTTAATCATATAAAATGGGAAAATACAGAAAGTTTTTTCACAAAAATGTTTAACAGAGGAATGTGAATGAAAAAAATAATGGACAAAATCTATTTTTTTCACAACCAGCAAAGGCAGAACATAAACTGGTGTGAGATTTTCCCCTAGAATTACACGGCTGATAAATTGGAGCTTTTACAGCTAATGCTGAAAATCTCAGAGAACAGAAAGTCCTTCTTGCATAAGATCAGATAATCTTTATCAAGGGGAGGAGCATTCCATCAAAAGTTATATTTCAGAATGTCACCTTTCAGAAACACAACTCTTTTCCCCAAAAGACTTCACAGAAGCCCAGGTAACTTGTGTATATGGGAGTCATTACCCCATTCCACTAATGAGGAAAGGGAGGTGTAGATTTTTTACTCAGTACTAAACTTTTGAAATCCCAATACTATGTCCTGACAAGGAATCTAAGGCAGAAGGTCTCTACCTCCATATCCATCCATCCAAGTGGATATGGTGTATCTTGGTCAGTACTGGAAAAGCAGGGCAACAGTGATCTCTCACTCTGCCATCCAGACTGTGCTGGAAGTACTACGTCCTAACTCTCTACTAATTCATCTGCTAAGGTGATAGAAGAGAAATAGTCCCAGCCATCTTCATCATCCCACACAAGGGAGAAGTCAAACTGAAATCAAGCAAAGGTGTCATAAAGAACAGACAATTGCTACAATGATTCAGTTCACACTCCTTGTGTCAAGTACTGTGCTAAAGCACAGTGGCGAAAAAATTCCTGGCTTCTCTTTTTAAAAAGAATATGCTGGTACATATGCAGTAAACACTAGTTTGATGAATGATACACTAAACCACCCCTAGAGTTTATCATTGTTTCTGATAACAGGAGTAGGCAGAGTCTCTTCTGCTCAGTGATCTCTCAAATGTACCCAGTTCTCTCTAGCAACTAACATAGGGAAAGAGAATCCCAAGTAAATTAGCATTTTATAAGAAGGTAAGTAGGAATAGACTCCCTTGTCAGGAGGATCAGCCTGGTATATTCACACAGATCAGTACCAGACATTGGCTGAAGACAACTGCTTCAGCTTCTGATAATCCTAGCAAGCAATGTCTAAGAAAGATAAAACAAACTTTAAACTTCTACTGTTTAGGCTCTTACACACATATGCAGGGTTTGTAGGCAGCAATAGGTCTTTAATGCAAATGGCAATGGCAGTTGGTAAGCAAAGCTCTCCATGTGGTATTTCACAGCTGAGGGCTAATCTGTGCAGATTCCAAAAACCCATCGCCAAAAGGGATCAGTTTTGACAGTCTGAAAGCCAACACTTCTCTGCTCTCTGTCACTCTTCAGTGCCACCCACTCCTGTAGCTTTCCTCTGAGCATGCCTTTCCCCACATGCTGAGGACCGTGTCCCTCACAAAAACAGCTGTAGCAGGCTGTCTTTGCAGAGAGGCCACTCTAATCATCAGAGATTCTGCCCTTGAATCAGCTTCTTCCTCAGCCTACTTGCACTCTTCCAGAAGGCAGCCGTAATTGCTAGCTTATAAGCTTGTCTGGGTGGAATCCAGCAATATTCCAAGGTGTCCTACTGTGCAAAAATCAGTGGTGTCTGCCTGAAAAGCATTCTCCATAAGGACAATACAGTTTTTATAGGAGCAGGAGGGCATGCCAAAGCAGGTACAAGATTACAAGATATACTTCCGTGGCTTCGAAGAGGGAAAAGTGCGGAGAGACAGTCAGCGTGCTGAACCCATTCCCTTCGTCACAGACTTTAGAATATCTAAGACTTACTACAGATTTCAGAAAAGGTGTTTATTAGTAGCAGACACTCCTGTCCAGAGGTACAAAGGAGAAGGTCCCATGCACTCATAGCATGGCCCCATTCTCATTACAGACAAATGGAAATATTATTGTTGATTTTATTAGAAATTGTGTCAGATCCTGTCACCAAACTAGTCAGTAACTCAATAAATGTTGATGAGAAAGTCCTACTTCGGCATTTTCAATACAAAACAAACAGTGATCCAAAATATATTTTCCCATTTCAATCACTTTCCTGATTTAATAAGCCACTCCTCACTGTACTGGGATAATACTACTGTTTATTGATTACTCATTTTTAAAATGGAATCCCATCTCTTTTATTTCTGCTTATTCCCAAAGTTTCCAATTAAATAGGGAATAAGATCCTAATTTATGGTTCAAACACAGCAAAGTGAAGGCTACATTTTTCATTTTTATCTTCTGCTTTGGACTCTATGGATGGATGGTTTATTTAAGAAAACTTCTTAAAGATTAGAAAATATAAACACTGCTGTGAATGGGAAGATGTGCAAAAGTTCCTTTACAGGTTTGTTTTTTCTTTTCTGTTTCAAAACAGGATGGGGAAACTTCACAAAATATAATACCACAGAAGACTCAAATCACTTTGACATCAATTCCATGCTGGGTTTTATAAGCAGAAGGCCAAGGAAATTCAAATATAAAAAACACAGCAATTTCTGTTCATAGAATAAGATAGATTGCTTAAGTTAGAGTCCGTGGGAGATGATTTGCACCAATGCACCAATGCACCAATGATTGGACAGGTATGCTGGTACATGCCCATGCACCAGCATACACGTCCAATCTCCTCTTTTACTAACACAGGTAGAGACCAGAAATCATAGTTTTGTTTGATGTTCCCAGGCTTAGCTGCCCTGGAACACTCTCATTTCCATTGCCTGGTTGATATACTTGGCCTAGAGATTTGGGTTGCAGAAGCAATATCACTATTCTCTTTCACTTTGAAGACCTAAAAATGAATCAGTATACCTCTTAATTCTCCTCATGCAATCAAAGAATGTTCTAAAATACATTGACTCTCCAATCCCATGTTCTCTATTCTTCCTGAAAGCTAATAGAACCAGACTAATTTAATCAGTCTCCTCTAATCAAACCATTTCTACTGTTTCTCCCGATCTCCCTCCCATTCTTCAGTGATAATCCCACTGGAATCTGCTGTGGCACAATCCAATTGTCCAATTGTGACTCCACTGCTGAAGAGATCTGAAATGACTTTGAGTACCCAGAAAATGATTGGGATTCTCATGCCTTTTGAATCAACCACTTCCATGCTTTTTACAGTGCTGCATATAACAGGGTTTTTTTAAGGAAAAGAGAAAAGAGGGACTTAAAAAACCTCACATTATCTAATGTAGTACAACTTGTCATTACCACTGGAGCCTTAAGTCACATATGTATGATGTACATTATCCTTCTCAATTCAGCTGAGCTTATGCATCATCTCTTCTTTGATAGTGGAATAAAGATGTGGAAGCCCACGGGAAAAAAAGTAAGCTAAAGGTCTTCAAAAGTACCATGATTTTTATTACCAATTCAGAAGAAGTCCACATTAATTGTCAACATTAGTCAAGGCACCAATTCTGTGATACCCTTACTGTAAAGCATATACAAATTATTTTCTCTGTATTTGTTTTTCATGGCCACCATTTCACAGAGTACAGTTTGTCTTGGACAAACCACAGACACATACTGAACAATATCCTGAAAAAAATCCTTGATGCTTTTTTTTCTCCCTTCTGTCTGTTGAACAGTATGTTCCAAGTACAGAGGGTAGAAGACATTATTAAAATACAATTGATAAAAATCTTATCTACACTAATCTTTAAAACCTAAACTTGAAAATAATTAAATTCACATTTTATCACTTCATGTTTAAGAAATGCTTTTTCTGAACAATTAAAATGTGAAGATGCTTTATTTTTTCCCCCAAATTAACTGTCATTTTCTGGTTCTCTTTCACTAAGCTGATCTTTGGCTTGCACATACTTCAGAAGAAAGCTTTTGTGACAAGTATAATCCAAGTGAAAATTTTATTTTTCTAAGTCCTAAATTAGATACAAAGTTATTCAGATATTTTCACATCAGACTACCTTCAAATCCTGGCATGTAACTGGCTTGCTTTCCTTCTCTCATTCCATTGTTCTCTATCACATCTTTCAGTTTAATTTTTCTTCTCTTTCTAATTCTTTTCATTATACTTATTTATCTTTAGCTGTTACTCACTGTTTCACGGGATAGGAAGTTGTGATGCTACTTCATAGCAAAGAAGGGCCACTGTTCAGAAGTCAGTGGCAAAACTCCCACTCACAGGAAAGAAAATCCTTCTGATACATTTTAACTGAAAGTCCTCTGGACTGTCAATTGAATACCTGCCATTATGCATTTGTTAACTTTTTACTTTTCTTGGTTGAAACACTTGACTCAGAGAAATTGAGTTTTCTCTCTTCTCCTCTTTCCCTTGAAAGCAAAAAACATATTCCTTTCCTTTTAAAATATAATTATGTTTCTTACCATCCACGCTGTGACAAAATCTCCCATCCAAGTCCCAACGGCAGCTACCTTCATAAAATTTTCATTCCTGATGCCCATGAAGTCTGTTATAATGTATGCACTGTGGAAACAAGAACACAAACGTAAGATATGCACATTTGCTCAATGTAGTTACAAAGAACTGGCATTAGTGACAAAAATTATGATTATCTGTGAAAGATTTCCCATTGCTTTCATAATAACTTTTCTGCTAGATCTGAGCCTTGACATAGAACTGAACCCATATGGGTCGATTCCAATTAGAAATGCAATGTGAATCTGATTTTGAAGTCCATGTCTCTTTTGAAGGTGCTAAAATAACAGTTGGCAAAGACTTTAGGATTATGTAAAGCTTCTGAAGTAGAAAATGTTTTATGCTTTTTATCTTTTTTTTCTTTATGCAAATGGATTTACAACATTCTTCAAATTGGTGACTTTGCAAAATCTTCATGAAGAAAAATAAAAATCTTTAGGATATCTTTAAAAAGATAATTGACCTGCTTGACTTTTCAATCTATCAGTTATACAACCACATTTTTTAACACATCAGTGCAAGTAATTTTTGCAAAATTTCAGTGAGATGTCACTGTTTCTAGATTTATACCATTTATTTTCACAGATATATTTTACTTTAATCCTAAAGAAGTATTTTCACTCAGCTTAAATAATGCAACAGATAAGATTTACAACCTCACTTGGTAATTTGACTTCAAGTTCACCAAGATGCTATAAGGACAATTAAGAAGTTACTTGGTCTGGATTCAAATCTTTCCAAAAAACCCCATACATTTTAAACATACATCTATTCACACAGATATCCTTTTCTAAAAGTCTGGGAGCAATGTCTTGGAGCTATACAGACCATATCTTTGCAACTGGATTGATGCAAATTGATTCCACTCTCTGGGCCAGTTCTGTTAAAATCTGAATATCTGAACAAGATAGAAGGTCTTGCTAGCACATATCCATGCACAGCATGATATAATTTCTTAGAGGCAATTTAATATGTTGTAGAGCAGAAATATTATCGTCAGTGAATAGTTTTGTGACACATGAAAAATGTCCTGCTGTAACAGCCCTTTTCATTATACATATTATGACCTTTCAGCTGGTATGTCTCTAACAAAAATGCCATTTGTTTATTTTTCCTGTTGAACAGAACATAAATGCTGACTATGATTTTCTGCTAAAAAAACCCAAATTCCAAACTATTTTTAATAACATTCTATGTAGTTAAAAGATCAAAAAGTATCCTAAATTGACCACATTATAAATAAGGATGTAAGAACTGAAGAGCAGGGTCAGCTTAAAGTCTGACTGTTTCAATGTTATCTCCAAGAGTGGGTAACTGCAGAAACAAATGAAGACTGAAAACAGACAAGTACACCCCTCCCAGGTGTATTCTCCTAGTTCCTTTAGAATTGGAAAATATTTGGAATTCCTTTTTTCCTGCATCTTGGGCATGCCATTCTTGCAGCATCTGAGAAGGCAGAAAATACTCAAGTCTGCACTCCTTAAGAAGGTGTCTTTTTCACGAAGAAGGCCTGGCAATAAGTGTTGCTCGTAAGGAACAGCCCCCAAATGCAAAGCATATCTTAGACCTCTCCATCAGTGGGAAACACACACAAACCCCCAGGGTTCTCACCTTTTCTTACATGCACTACACGTTCTCATATGCTTGGTACATGATTACAGATGTATGTTGCTGTTGGACACGAAATAAAGAGCTTGACTTCAGTTCCAGGTAGAAGAAAGAAGGTTTTATTTACAATTCTCCAGCCTTTTTATAACATGCTGTGCTAAAAAGGCACATTATTGGTTCATAGAATGGACACCTCTCTCCATCGGTTAAGTAACAGAAAGAACACCTGGGAGACGGTTGCTATGAGAAACTTAGAAATGTTATGGTTATTCACAGGAACTTGTCCTTGAAAGAAACACTCTCCCAAGAAATCTTCTCATGAGAAGAAAATCAGCTACTGACAGGCTGAAAACCTTACAGACTCAGAAATATCAAGCCCACAGATGTACAATAAGTGAACACTTGAATAAGACCCTCAGAAAATAGGTCACTTGGGAGATTCCTACAGCCCTAGCATATAGAGCAGACCTGCCACAGCCACCCTGGCAGGCTCTGGACACAAGGAGGGTAAAAAAAAAGGCTGAAAAGTCATTGATCCCTGACTATGTGTACTACCTAGTAGAAGAGAAATCAACCCAGACATAAGTGATTCTTTTTAATGGAAATTAAAATTTTCAGTGTAATCACTTGTTTTTATGAATGTTAGAAGTATCAGAAGGCTTATAATAAGGTTGAATGAGCTGGATGCAACACTTAAATACACAGAAAGGCCTTGAAAGCATCACAAAGCATCACAACTTCCCAACAGGTTTGGGGTTTTTTGGGTTTTTTTTGTTGTTGTTTTTTTTTTTTTTTTTTTTGTCATTTCAAACATGAAAGCATCAAAGAAACCTATAAATTGTGCATTCCAGTCTACAAGTAATTAATACCTGAATTAAATATGCAAATTGACAAACCTTCAGTTAGTGTCAAAATAGTATATTATTGTAAAGAAACTGTTAGGAATATAATCTGTGCATGTTTTAAGTGCATTTACTGATTAAAACACAGCTACAACTTTTTATTAACAGGAAGACTATTTTTAGCATTGTCATCTTATTAAAAATAGTAATGAAATACATTTCTACTTCATTAACTGTTAGCATTACACCCTGTATCTTTTATGCTCTCTGCAGCCTTAGTTTTCTTTCAAAACACAAAGAGAAATTGACTATTTTAAAATAGGGATTTGGGGCTGCTAAAAATGATTTTTAAAAAAAGAAACCTAACCCTCCAGATTTCATTTTCAGGTTTTACACTTGACATTTTCAAAAAAGACATGCTTTCCTGATGATACTAGCAGGATATATATTATAACAGTACCAAAAGTAAAATTAATTCTGCTGTGGAAAATCACATTTTTCTAGCTTTAGCTAGTGATGAAAGTAGTTTTTTCTTCCATTGTTTAGACTTCTTCCTGGCTAGGACCCACGTCTGCACCTTGCAGGAGGACTGATGTCTGCTGTGTTCCAGTTAACTGTCATGGTCAGCCCCGATTTTCTATAGCTTGTCAAAAAGCTTCTGTTTGCTTCACCATATGTATATTCTGCAGCAAGGCACAAGCATATTGCATGAATGAAGGAAACACTGAATGAAAAAACACAGCAGGTAAAGCCCAAAGTAAAAAGCTCTTCTGAAACAGACAGGATAAGTGTAAATAATCAAAGCCTGAGCAGCCAATACTTGTGAATATTATAGATGAAGGACAAACTTGTGACTGGGATTTGGGAGCCTTTCACAGTAAGACTGGAAGCTGCAGCTCCAGGGAAACTGCTCTTAGCAGGCCAAAGTCTAAGGAAGGTAGAGCAACATTTTAACAGAATAGGACAAAAGAGAGAAATCAAAAGACAAAGGACACTTGACAAACACAGTTCTAAAACTGACTTAAAAAAATCATAAGTAACTATCCACATCCACGTTGACGCAAGAGGTATGTTAATAACTATGAGTCAGTAAAAAGACATATGAGCCCAGTGTCTTTGAACAGTTTCTGGAATTAGCAGCGGTGTGCACACAGTGGATAAAGAGGGAGACAACCACACTAGCCTAGAGATTTTGTTCAAAGGAAGGTATCAGAGCATTTTTTCAAGGGGTGACACTGCTAAAATGGCAGTTGGAAAGCAAATGGAAGGTTTTAAATTTTACATTGGATAAAGATGCACAAATAACTGTGGTGCTGGCGACACTGTTCCAAGCACTGGAAAAAAATCATCATGACTGAGACTCATGTCTCAGTGCTGAGATTGTGTTTTCTTGACCATCACAGGATCTAAGAATGGGCTATAGCTTAAATAGAGACGCTTAAACGTAAGCGTAAACCAGAAAGTCAAACTCTCTATGGAGCTTGGTCAGACTGGTTCAAGGATTTACTTGCCTTACTGTCTTGGTTTAGGGTAAATTTGGGAGGAAACCTCTGAAGGGGATTCCTCTGGAAAGCAAACCCAAACAGCCCCTCCCCCAGCCAGTCCAGGAAAAACTTCCTCAGAGAAAAGTGGAAAAAACTATTAAACTATTTATTTAACAAACAAAATACCTACAAGCACAAAGAATGGATACTATGAAAATAT